>JANAVB010044424.1:0-30689 GCA_029216955.1 Iris pallida
TAGTCCAAGGAGTAAGGCAGAGTTGATACACTTTCCCGAGCCTCCACCGTCACCCCCAAAATCAAAAACTAAACAATTTTACTTAGATTGTTTCCTAGGATTTCTTTCTAGGCTCTTCTTTGTACAAGCGAGTTTGCAATCAATTTCAATATTTCTGTAATACCTGTCTTTGATATTTAATGGCAAACACCTTGACTACGGTCTATAGGATTATTTTACTAGGAATGGCTACCGTCTCGATTGGAGTGCTTACCTTGACTGCGATTGAGACACTATAGTTTGGGAGTGCTTGCCTTGACTACAGTCTATAGATTTGACCTATTAGCCACGACTAGTATGGCATGCCAGTGTCTTAGGATCTTCGTGTCTTAGATCTTGGTATCTTATTTATTCTGATTCGGTTGATTTCTTTCATTATTTCTTACTTCTCTGTATACTTGTATTGTTACTTTTTGGCTTGTATATTATATCTTGCTAGTCCTATATTATGTATCTTGCTAGTCCTCTGAGGACCTGATGATCCCTCCAGGTGTGTTGGTGATTTTCGCAGGTAATCTAGCCAAGGACATAGTTTACAATCTACCTTCGCGATGCTAGCTTTCGGATCGTCTTTCGCTTCGCTCGACTCTTCCATCGTTGCTATGTATTTCTCTCTTTTTGTTGGCAGTGGTTTTGTCTCCGCCCAACGTTTTGTACAAATGACATTTATAAGTTGATTTTAATATATATTTATTTGTAGATGAGATTAGTTTCATGGTTACTATATTTTATAGCTTATGTATACATACGAGATTTTCGTATATTAGAGTATGCTTCATATGTATGCAGCTGGCATTTCTACGTACTTGATCCTACGTGTTTTGGGACTGGGGCATTATAATGTTGCTATTGAGGTTCTATAGATCGTCTAATCGACATGCTCCTAGTTATTCTAGCTGGTAGTAAGGCTGGGTTGATCAAAACACCAATCTTTGATTGAATGAATTTTGGATTTTAATCTATATTGGCTGGACAAGACCCCATAAAATTAATTTGATCCATTCCTACTAGGTTAGGGTGACCTAGAATAGGCTCCAACTCAAGTGGTTGGGATAATTGTCAGTCGGATTGGTTAACTAGGTTCCTTAAGCCCAAAAATGTACCTTCCGTTACTTTTGTGTTTAAGTTGCACAGGAGAAATCCATTGAGTGGCACACTAGTGGAATGTACGTAGTAGGCTTCGAGTAGATCATAACCATATATTGGGTCAAAAGATTTGGGCCAAGGTCGGGTCTCCAATTGAAATCGGAAAGTATATCGGTATTATGGTAAGGATTATAGTGGACATTTTTGACTCGAAAGTCGCATCATAAAAATAGAGTACAAGAGGACATGGTTGAGTGGTACATGATATACCTAAATGAAGGTGGATATAAGTTTGTTGGAAGTTAACAACTAGTATTGTGCTCCGAATATCAATGTCACGATAGGGGACACCAAATGATCAAAATAGAAAGTGGGTGTTCATGGGACACTGATTTATCATCCTAGTAGGAACCAACTTATCCTAATCAGTCGGTAATCCTAGTAAATCCTAAAATTTATAGGGGCTTGCAACCTATACATTTTAGAAATTCTTTTCTCAAAATTTAACTAAGGTACAATTATGTGATTAATGAAGTTAAAGAAAAAAAAATCCAAGTCGTAAAATCGTACCTGACTTTTAATTATACGAGAATAATACAAGATATAGTAGATAATGTGATACAGTAGATATGAATCAAGTTTGAAGATTGTTCTCCAATTTTGAATATATGAAAATGATTGTGTATATATAGCTTTCATGACCATATGTGGTATGGCGAACTAAGGGGGACATTCTATCTTCCCTCAAATACAAGCATTTGTTTTTCGAAATAAGTAAGGGCAAAAAACAATAAAGAGTCAAAGGGAGAGGGGATCGAATGCGAATACGAGGTCCCAAAGGCGATTGACTAATTCAAAAAAAAGAGTTATCAAGGTAGTTGTGGATGATTTCCTAGAGACATCTATACCTTAATCCACGTGGGATAATCATATGAAGAGCGAACCAAGTGCACTAAGGTTGATCAAACCAAAATACAACCGATTCTAATAAGACAATATGTTAGTGGGCGTCCCCAATAACATATATCCTGAACAAGCTCGATAAAGAATAAGCTTGCAAAACTAGACTATTATAGCAGCATCAGTACAGATAGTCCAAAAGTATGAGTACGCGAGATTTATGATTGAAAGGGGGCACATGTAGTTCAAGTTCATCAAAATTAAAGACTCGTCCGGTATTTGTTCCTCTACAATTGTCCTACTGTCTTCTTGTCTAAGGCCTTGGTTGACCATATAGGTTAGGGACCTCTAAACTCTACAGTCTAGGTAAACCTGCCAGGGTCACTCGATTATACCTTATTACTGGGTCATAAAGAAAATGGGATGCTAGATGGTGAGGCATACTACCCAACTTATAAGAGTTCAACTAATAATTTATTACAATAATGGAGAATATATATACCTAATACAAGCTACCTTACTAACCTCTACTTAGGCACGAGAATATAGATTTATGGTAGAAAGAAAACAAGCAAAATGCGATTCAAGTCAATCAAACGAGAATTCAACAGTGGACTCAAGGAAGTAGATCAAGTATGTGGATGAGATTCTAGACTATAATCCCATATGCAGGCTTGCTCGGCATAGTAACATAATCGAAACAATATTTTCTTGACCTGCATGGGCCAGCACAAAAATATGTCACGCTCCACTCCCAAAAGTCACGGGACTAGCACGTGACATGCCAACCGTATAATAAATATACATAAGCTATAAAGTACAGTAAAACCATGACAACTAATCTCATCAACAAATAAAGAATAATGATCTCATAAATCAACTATGAGTTGTATCTTATAAGTCGTTGGGCGGAGATAAATCCACTACCAACTATTTTTAACCGAGAAAAAAAATACAAGGAAAGAATTTGTAAAAAGTAACGAAAGATGGTCTAAGAGCAATCCTCCTCGATAGAAAAGGGAAGACCACGATCTTGGCTAAAGCACCTACGAAAAGTCACAAAAGTACATACCTGAGAAATCACCAGGTCCTCAGAGGACCATCAAGATACATAAAACATGCCTATCTAACAGTATAACATGCATAAAGAAAACCAGGATATAAACAAAAATGACTAAGCAACAATGAAACATGAATATGAGAACAACTACGCATAAATGAATTGCTGAAAAGGAAACATACATCAAATACCAAGTTTCTAGGTGAACACATGACAAAAAATCAAACGAATAATCAAACCCTCGCCCCTAGCATGGACTCGCAGGTTTGAACAAATAACTAACCGTCGCCCCTAGTGTGGACTCGTAGGTTTGAACAAATAACTAACCCTCGTCCCTAGTGTGGACTCGCAGGTTAGTTCAAATAATCAACCCTCATCCCTAGTATGGACTCGCATGTTTGAGCAAATAACTAACCCCCGTCCCTAGTATGGACTCGTAGGTTAGTTCGAACAATCAACTCTCGCCCCTAGTATGGACTCGCAGGTCGAGAAAATCGAAAACAAAAGTAGCAGTTCAGTTATAACGCACTCATTCTTCCCTCCCCGAGTTTTGGTACGACTCATGTACGACGTAGATACCAATCAACATGTATGAACTAACACAAAGACAAGTTGCCAACTAAAAATATTATCGAAGAAAATATATTAATGGGAAAAAACAACTACTGACAAGGAAACATGCATAAAATGTCAAGTTTCTAGGTGAACACATGACAAAAAATCAAATGGATAATTAAACCCTCGCCCCTATTGTGGAATCACATGTTTGAACAAACAAATAACCGTCGCCTCTAGTGTGGACTCGCAGGTTTAAACAAATAACTAACCTCGCCCCTAGTGTGGACTCGCAGGTTAGTTCAAATAATTAACCCTCGCCCCTAGTGTAGACTCACAGGTTTAAGCAAATAACTAACCCTCGTCCCTAGTATGGACTCGCAAGTTAGTTCGAACAATCAACTCTCGCTCCTAGTGTGGACTTGCAGGACAAGAAAATCGAAAACAAAAGTAGCAGTTCAGTTATAACGCACTCATTCTTCCCTCCCCAAGTTTTGGTATGACTCATGTACGATGCAGGTACCAATCAACATGTATGAACTAACACAAAGACAAGTTACCAACTAAATATATCATCGAAAAAAACATATTAATAAAAAACAACTAATGATAATCATGTGATGCAAGATAAAAGAATTTAAGCATGTAAAGATACTATAAAGAAGGCAAGGTATACTTGCCTGATGATGGTGCACAAAAATAGCAAAGTCCAGTATTCAGGTCGTCAGAATCGGTAGCAATAGAAAGTCAAATCCCGCAACGTCCTCGGATGCTGAAATAAACATCACAAACGTTCTTGGTCTAAAAGAAATGTCTAAAAATGCCTATCCAAAAGTTCAATTCTGGATATAGGAGCAAAGTCATAATTTTGGGTCAAAACGATATCCGTTATTGGACCCACTTTGTATCGAAAGACGTGCCAATTTATACGGTCTCTAAAGTCATTAACTATATGTCTACGGGTCTGGTTTGACCATACAAACCCGACATTTATCCAAAATTGGATTCCAGTGGGTCGTCCATAAATTCGCCCGTTGGTCGGGTCGCGGGTCCGCCAAATTAGTACTCTGGTCGACCTTCTCAGAATCGGACCAATCTTGGCTCATAGGAATAGAAAAATGATACGTCCAAATGGCAAAAGTTTTGTCTCGAGGTGACGAACGTGCACGAAGTTATGGACTAGTTTGCAAAGAGGCCGATATAGGATATCTCGACGGATATGTCTCAAATTTGCCCGCACACAGCAAAATTGAGTTTTGTCGAATCCCATATGTCGACAACATCCACAAGCGTCTTTCGATGTTCATGGTTGCGACCACGTCGTCTGGTTTGTCGGAGCGCACGTCGTATCAGTAATTTTTACAAAATTTTATGGTTTTTAAAAACTATTTTTCCCAAACTTTACCAACGAATTAATTTCAGTATAGTAGATGAAAATAAATCTATAAGAAGGATTTTAATCTCTTATAGATTTTCTACAAATTTTGTTTAATAAGGTTCGGACAAAAGCTACTGGGTTGATCGGGATTTGGCCCCAAACAGGGGTGATTAGGACAATTTCTAATCGTCCAGAAATCAAATTTTCTCGACTTTTGGAACTCGTTTTTCATTGAACACAATGCAAACTAAACCAAAACATTTGAAAATAATTGTAGGGGTTAGGTTGTGGACACACCTGCGAAGATGGTTCACGAAACGAGCGAGCATCGAGGTTGAAACGGCATCGCAAAATTGTGTTCGCTGCTACTGCTATTACTGTTGTTGATGCTACTGTTTATGTTGCCAATGCTACGGCTACCGCACGTGATGCTAGCCGGCCGGTGGCTGCGCGCTGGGCACGCACGATCACTCAGGCGGCTGGGTCAGGTGGCGCGGGTTACTGTTAGGGTTTCGATAGATTTCTCTTTTTTTTTTCTCGAGTAACTATATACGTGTGCGACGCTCGAGAAATTAAGGGCTCGATTTATTGTTCCCTTGCTGGAATAGTAATCTGTTGTCCCTTCTCTCCTACTAATTAAACTATATAAAATTTAAAATCTATATGAAAATAATTTTTCTATAAAATCTTAGTATTTATATTATAACAATAGATACACCAACATAGGTATATATATATATAAATATATATATATATATATATATATATATATATATATATATATATATATATATATATATATATATATTGTTTTTATTATATATATATATATATATATATATATATATATATATATATATATATATATTCTCTTTCCGGAAGAGCTCCCCTAGGCGACTTCTTGGCGATCGAGTCCTCCCCTCCGGCATGCCTCTCTGGCCTTCCCGGCCTCCCGGGCGGCCAGCTCCGCCTGCCGCCCCCGCCCATCCCTCTTCTCCCCCCCCCCGGTGGGCTCCACCCCTCCACCACGTTCCTCCTCCCTCCCCCCTCTCCATCCCCCCTGGCGCCCACGTCGGCCTGCCGCTCGCGGCGCTCGCGCCCTCCCTGGCTCCATTGCCCCCGCTGCCTCCTCAGAAAGTCCTCCCCCCGCCTCATCAGAAAGACCTCCTCCTCTTCCGTCTCCGGTGTGCTCCATAACTTCCCTCGTCATCGCCGTCGTCGTACGACGACCTCTTCGTCAGACGCCGCCCCGAGAGGGAAAAGCTAGCATTATGTGTATGGAAAAAGCTAGCATTATGTGTATGGGAACATGTTCACATGGTTAGATAGTAGGCGTGTATGTACGTGAACATACATGAAGGTGTATATGAGGATTGTGTTTCAATTCAATGGCTATCAAGTTACACTAATCATGGCATATTGGTTAAACAACCTACAATACGCAACTTATTTACTCATAACATGCATGGCTAACCATATACACATATATAAAAAGGTAGAACTTAGTTACGTATCTATATACGTTATAACATATATGCATAAACTCTATATATATCCTTATAGATATATAATCATAACATAGAGGGGAAGGGTAAGGTTAAATGACAGTATATACTAAGTTAGGGTGTGTGTGTGTGTCCTTGTACAGGGTTATGGCTTAGTATTAAGAAGTTAAACCTAGTTTTAGTTCAGCATTTACATAAAAAAAATCTGAAAATAAGCTAACATTTAACCAGTGCAATATTAACATAATGCAATTTCAAACTTTAGGGGTTTTGAAACATCACAACTAATCTCAATGCTCCCAATACATCCTAACATGATAGAAATGAAACCCTAACATATTACCAATACATTTATCTACGCATACAGTTCGATATTACATGTTAAATCTGAATTTTAACTAAACATGGAAGTCAATGTAAAAATGTTAACATGTAACTAGTTTTCAAGATTTTGGAGAAATTTGAACATTAAAACCAACTCAATGTTTATCACAAACTAACATGTAAGAATATGAAACCTAACATTATATCCCTACATACAATAATGCACAGCTTTAAATATTATATTAAAGAAAATAAAACAGCAATTTAAACTAAACATTCGGAATCTCGTATCAAGGGTTAATATGCACACAGTCTTAGATTGACAAACTAAACACAAAACTCAAAAAAATTTGAATTGAAACTCTAAGTATAACATACGTGTGCAGTGATGTAAACATAACTAATAACATGAAATTTATATTTAAATCACGAGTTAAGCTAGAAAAAGTAAAGAACCAGAAATATTGGGGTTTTGAAAATTTAAACATCAATAACATATTAATATGTATTTAGATAGGTGGAAAAATCAAGTGTAGCATGCATACGTGTTAGGCAAAGTGTCTGCTATATATATTCATATACATATTCTCATGTCCCAATATAAAAAATTAATTCTACGTTAAGACTAACATTTAGATTCCTACCAAGATTGCAAGCAGGTGATTGACGAAATCAAGACAGTTTTATTATCACTATTATTTAATACAAGGATAATAGCAAGAAAGAAATAACGATAAAATCGGTTCTGCTTATCTGTTTAAAGAAGGAACCGTTTTGAAATCCAGAGTTAAAATATCAAATTCAAGATAAAGTCTAGCAAAATCATCGATTCATTGTATTATGAAAAACTCATAGCAAGAAATTACACAAGGTTTATAAAACAACTAAACATACTCTTAAGTTAAATAATAGAAAACTAGACAAAACAAATAAATAATAATTCTTTTTTTTTGAATGACTGAACAAAAGTAGAGAAAACATGTTCAAAAATATTTAAGGTGCAATCTGATAATCATATGCGTCTATCCAAAATTATGGTACTCTAAATCCTCGTCATACTAGTAAACAAGGCTACGATAATCACAGAGCCATTGACTTATGCACATATCTCTAGAATTATGGTATTTAACATTTTCGCGGTGCCGCTAGCTTGGCTGCGAAAACCTTAAATTCCCATACCCGAGAAATATATCCAGAGTTAGACTATATGTCCTCACCATGCTGGCTAATGTGACTATAGAAGACTAGATTCCATAACATAGATGACCTAGCCCATATAATTTTATCTTGCCAAAAATTAAATTAATCAATAATGAATACTCAAAAATCAAATCAAATTTATTAACGAACATCAAAATTCAAAAATGAACAAAATCTATCAAAATACAAACTCGAATGCAACAGCTATCATCAAAATTCAAAATTCGACAATCATCCATCAAAATTAATAAATACAAACTCAAATTCAACAATAATCCATTAAAATCAAATTTAACAACAAAAAGTAAAAATAAATCAAATCAAGGGAAAAAAAGAGAGTTTTTCAAATCGAAGTTAAATAAGATTCTCCAGGGTCGTCCCAGGAATCTCTCAAGGGTCCCTAACTGTGATTGAGTACCTTCAAAATATATCCTATTCCTAGTACAGGCTGTAGTGGTACTCTAGTTCGAATACCACTACAGTTTTAGTCTCGACCTGCATGGGCCACCACTAAAAATGTGTCACGACCCGCACCCTAGAGTTAGGGCACGAGAACGTAACAACGCCCAGCCTACGCCGTAGTGTCGGCGGTAGAACGTTGTCCTAGGTCTCAATGCATCTAACAGTATAAGACTAAATAGTTTATACTCCCCGAATGGAGGTGACATAGCAGATACAGACTCAATCACATCTAAGGTATTGCATGATAAGGATAGATAAAACATGAAATCCAAAAGAGATACAGGAGATAGAAGTCTAAGTGTCTAAGATACATAAACCCAGAAATACATCTCAAAACTCAAATACAGATACAGTAATCCACGAAGTAAATACAACTTCAGACAAAATGAAATAACTACCTAAACAGCCCCTACTGTGTCTTCTCTAGGCTAGCAGGCAATCCCAGGCCATCTGTAAAATTTATCAACAGGTCCAGTCAGGACAGGAGCGAGCACATTACATCTCAACAGTTTATAGCAGGTTAGAAAATATAATCATGCAGTAAAGTAAGATAAGGTACTGAAAGAAATGCTGTATGTAAACAGAGAGAGAGCTGTAATAGAAATATCTACTATAAATAAAGAACTAACATGTGGCTAGTGAGTCAGAGTACAATATAGACATGTAAATGGCATAGGAGATTCTGATGCTACACTATGGAAGAGATTCTGATGCTACACTACTTGGGTATTATTCACATGTCCATTTCTACTCCCCCGTACCCCCAATCAATATACAAGGATCCAGCCAGGTTATGTTATATGATGCTATGTAACAGCCCCCGAAGGTGATAGACCCCGAAGGTGATAGACCCCGAAGGTGATACATAGTAGTCCCATAAATGGGATAAGGATTCCAGGAAGACTCTGTGATCATAAGAGTATATGTCACAAGTGATCGAAGAACCAACGAAGCATAGTGATACGCCATGTAAGTGAAACGTATAAAACATAGAGTACCCGATGCTTTCTAAGGATAACATCTCAAGAAAGGATCCATATAGTACCAATCCGTGTGACCATCGTGACAATACAAGTAAAGTAATCTACTGCAGGAAATAATTCTAAGCAGGATATGAAATGATCAGAGAATGTACTCGTCTCGATAACCTGAACAGCTGATAAGTATAGGAGGGTCCCACTGAAGCCACAGAGTCCTATTTAAAGCAACACAGGTTACAAGGTGTTCAAGTTGTAATAAATGAATCTCTATAATCAATCTACATTATTCTAGGTTCTTCTAAGTCAAAACAACTCTAGGTCGACTCCGGTCAATAATCTAGTCAAACTAGGTCAAGTGTTGACTTATAGTTGACTTTGGGTCAACAGGTCAACTCTGGTCAAACAGGATCAATTCTAGTCTAATATAAAGTGTACTTCGTTATTTGTACGTCGAAACTTACGACACGCAAATCGAGATAAAAAGATTATCGGTAAGGTTGATAATCTTATTATAGTGATCCACGTGTCCAACTTGTCAATTTCAGCGATGTGAGATCACTGGAATTGGCTGATCTCAGTTTCGTTGTACTAATCCCGAAATACGAACATTATATGAATTAATTATTAATTAATTATAAAAAGGTTAAACTCAGAAAAATTATCAACAATCATTGTCGGACGATGAAATAAATATCGCCAACGTGTCCAGAATGGTCAAATTAGCTAGGATAGCTGGCCCAACGGTCCAATTTGGACACAAGGACAAAAAGGTAATTTTGGGTCAAAACGGTGTCCGTGTCGGAGCCGTTTTGCACCGAAAAATGTGCAAGAAAACAAGTCTTCAAAATATAACAAATTATATGTCCACGAAACCAGAATGACGATACGAACCCAACGGTATCTCCAGAATTGGATTCCGTTGA
This sequence comes from Iris pallida, assembly GCA_029216955.1. Lineage (NCBI taxonomy): Eukaryota > Viridiplantae > Streptophyta > Magnoliopsida > Asparagales > Iridaceae > Iris > Iris pallida. The sequence goes on from JANAVB010044424.1 coordinate 10,413, forward strand.
CCCTATCTCAATTTGGCCCGTTGACTAGAACTTGGAATTCCGGTTTGCACGGAAATGCGTGCCGGAGCCAAATTTCTCAAAACTCAGCAAACTACATGTCAACGAGTCCAGAATGAAGATACGAACTCAACGGTATATCCGGAATTGGATTCCGATGAGCCGATCTCAAAATGACCCGTTGACCCGGATATGGGTATCCGACTTGCACCGAAATACGTGCCGGATCAACTGTCCACCAAAACCTAGCAAATTATATGTCAACGAGTCCATAATGACGATACAAACTCAACGGTATATCCGGAATTGGATTTCGATGAGCCGACGTCAAAAAGTCCCGTTGACCTAGAAAGTGGGACCCACTTTGCACCGAAAAATATGCCAGGGCCCACGTTCTCCAAATCTAACAAATTTTATATGAAAACATGCCAGAACGACGTCACAAGTCTACTGGTGGTGTCAGAAATGAAATCTGGAGTCCCGTGTTCAAAAATAGAATTTTACAAGTTGGAAATTACGAATTCGGACGACCAACTTTGGCGTCGAATTCAACCAATCAAACAAGCTCACAATAAAACGAAACTGGAGGGGTAGTAAGAGGGTTATACCAGCTTCGTATCGAAACTGGTAGCACGCCAAACGGAGCTGCGGTGGAGTAGATACAAGCTGACGAAGTTGGCTCCGTAAAACTGTCCAAATTTAATACAATTTAAACGGTCAACTTGGTGGCCGGTTTTGATGTACCAAACGATACAATTAACGGACGAAAATTGACATGAGCGAAGGTGGATATACCGAGATTGCGACGGAGCGAAGAAATTGCCGATCCAACGGTCGAATTTTCGGAAAAATGCGTGCGAAGTCGCTGCGATGGAATGCCAAAATGAACTCGATCCCGCGCGCGTCACGACGGGACGTCGTTCAAAACACACGAATCGCCTCGACGGCGCGTCCCGGAGGACGTTGGCCGCCAGGAGAAGGCAGCGTAGGGTGCGCCCGACATGGAGGGGTCGTCCCCGTCGGCCATGGCGGCGGTGGCGCCTGCACGCGCGCGCTCGCGCGGCCCATGCTGGCCGCTGCCGCAACTGCTGTTGCTTCTGGTGCGCGCGGCCAGCGCGTTGTCGAGCCTGGCCCGGCGAGGCCATAGAAGGCACGGCCAAGGGTGGCGGCGCGCACGACGAACGCCCGATGGGCGGAGGTGGTGGTGATGGCTGATATGGTGGAGTGTTGGCGGCGGTTTTGGAAGAAGGAGATGGAGGAGGAGGAAATGGAGGAGAGGAGCTGTGTGTGTGGAGAGGTGGTGACCGACGGTGGAGTGGCCGGCCAGGAGGTGAGGTCGGCCTGGCTAGGGAGGAGGATCGGGCTGGCCATGGGGTGGGAGCTCGTGTGGTTTTTGTTGCTGTGGTTGTGTGTTGTAGTAGGAATGGTTTTGTGGGAATACTATAGAAAGGAGAGAGAAAAAGAGATAACAATTAATGTAGGAGAGGAGAGAGAGAAGAGAAATTTTTGGGAGTTAGGGCCGGCTGCTAGGGGGGTGTTGGGGATGTTCTATGTAGATTTTAATGGTTGAGATTTTGTTAGGGAACAAATGGCTAGGATTTAATTTGTAGGAAAAGGTTATTCCTATAGGATTTAATTCAACGGAAAATTTCGATAAATATAGAAAAATAGGTAGAAAGAATAATTGTTATTTTTGGGCAAGAAATATGAGGATGTTATGATGGAGAGCAACATGGAGCTAGGCTGGACTCGGTGGAGCCGGATTGGGTCCAAAACCGGACATTATGCAAAAATCGAATTAAATTTAGGTGATAATGATCATGAGTGAATAAGTAGCACATGGAGATTCCAATAAATGGGACACAAGTGGCGGACGGATAGTAGGCTCAATGTGGGCCATGTCCATAATTGGGGCGGACAGGTTTTGGTCGACAGGGGACCCACAAATCAAGTTGGAAGATGAATGTGACGCCGTAGAGTGAAATAAAATCGGGTCACGTGTCGGAAAAGTTGTGCGAATCAAATGGAGCACAAAATGACGTGTCTGAGTGGGACACGAAGGTCATGGGTGACGAGCGTCTCGAGTAGATCATCAATGAGGAGTTGGTTTCAAGAAACTGACTGGTCTTGCGCTCCCAATTTAACAGTCATGGTAACACGCTGAAAGTGATCAAGGAAAATAGTGGGAAAAATAAATAATAATCAAATGGTCTAAACCGACCCAAAGTTCTGCGAAGCAAAAAGAGCACAAGGGAACAAGTTTGGATGGGACACTATATACCATCATGAAGGTAATCCTGTCCACTCCAAAACTCATGAAGAAGATTTCCAAAGTTGAACATCCCTGATACTCCAAATATCAATGGCACGAAAAAGTACACTTAGGAAAATAACAGAGTAAATTATTTATCGAAACCAATAAATCAGAAAAAAAAAAATCAACCCAAAATTTAGGGTGCTCACATCCTACCCACCTTATAAAAATTTCGTCCTCGAAATTAAAATGTCCATACTCCCTCTAGGTCAAACCCCCACAATAAAAGTCCCAGAACTTAAATAAAACATACCATCAAAAAAAGAACGGCATACAGGGTCATGGCATATGGTGGTAGTGAAACTCTCATCTAGGTATACTAGTCATGCTAACTGAATCGGTCATAGGGTATCAAAACACACAAGCAATCTAGGATGCTAAACGAAAAAGTTACAGAAATAACAAATCATCAAAACTGTAAGGCGGTCTACCATCCTATATGAAAACTGGCACTTATCAAAAATAAAATAAAGGTAACTACCAATCATCTGAAAAAGGGTACTTATTCAAGGAAAAATCAAAATCACTTTAAGGAATAAAAGTCAATCACATGGAAATCCAATCACAATATATATATATATATATATATATATATATATATAGAGCGCCAGAGAGGGAAAAGCTAGCATTATGTGTATGGAAACATGTTCACATGGTTAGATAGTAGGCGTGTGTGTACGTGAACATACATGAAGGTGTATATGAGAATTGTGTTTCAATTCAATGGCTATCAAGTTACACTAATCATGGCATATTGGTTAAACAACCTACAATACGCAACTTATTTACTCATAACATGCATGGCTAACCATATACACATATATAAAAAGGTAGAACTTAGTTACGTATCTATATACGTTATAACATATATGCATAAACTCTATATATATCCTTATAGATATAATCATAACATAGAGGGGAAGGGTAAGGTTAAATGACAGTATATACTAAGTTAGGGTGTGTGTGTGTGTCCTTGTACAGGGTTATGGCTTAGTATTAAGAAGTTAAACCTAGTTTTAGTTCAGCATTTACATAAAAAAATATCTGAAAATAAGCTAACATTTAACCAGTGCAATATTAACATAATGCAATTTCAAAATTTAGGGGTTTTAAAACATCACGACTAATCTCAATGCTCCCAATACATCCTAACATGATAGAAATGAAATCCTAACATATTACCAATACATTTATCTACGCATATAGTTCGATATTACATGTTAAATCAGAATTTTAACTAAACATGGAAGTCAATGTAAAAATGTTAACATGTAACTAGTTTTCAAGATTTTGGAGAAATTTGAACATTAAAACCAACTCAATGTTTATCACAAACTAACATGTAAGAATATGAAACCTAACATTATATCCCTACATACAACAATGTACACAACTTTAAATATTATATTAAAGAAAATAAAACAACAATTTAAACTAAACATTCGGAATCTCGTATCAAGGGTTAATATGCACACAGTCTTAGATTGACAAACTAAACACAAAACTCAAAAAATTTTGAATTGAAACTCTAAGTATAACATACGTGTGCAGTGATGTAAACATAACTAATAACATGAAATTTATATTTAAATCACGAGTTAAGCTAGAAAAAGCAAAGAACCAGAAATATTGGGGTTTTGAAATTTTAAACATCAATAACATATTAATATGTATTTAGATAGGTGAAAAAATCAAGTGTAGCATGCATACGTGTCAGGCAAAGTGTCTGCTATATATATTCATATACATATTCTCATGTCCTAATATAAAAAATTAATTCTACGTTAAGACTAACATTTAGATTCCTACCAAGATTGCAAGCAGGTGATTGACGAAATCAAGACAGTTTTATTATCACTATTATTTAATACAAGGATAATAGCAAGAAAGAAATAACGATAAAATCGGTTCTGCTTATCTGTTTAAAGAATGAATCGTTTTGAAATCCAGAGTTAAAATATCAAATTCAAGATAAAGTCTAGCAAAATCATCGATTCATTGTATTATGAAAAACTCATAGCAAGAAATTACACAAGGTTTATAAAACAACTAAACATACTCTTAAGTTAAATAATAGGAAACTAGACAAAACAAATAAATAATAATTCTTTTTTTTTGAATGACCGAACAAAAGTAGAGAAAACATGTTCAAAAATATTTAAGGTGCAATCTGATAATCATATGCGTCTATCCAAAATCATGGTACTCTAAATCCTCGTCATACAAGGTAAACAAGGCTACGATAATCACAGAGCCATTGACTTATGCACATATCTCTAGAATCATGGTATTTAACATTTTTGCGGTGCCGCTAGCTTGGCTGCAAAAACCTTAAATTCCTACACCCGAGAAATATATCTAGAGTCAGACTATATGTTCTCACCATCTGGCTAATGTGACTATAGAAGACTAGATTTCATAACATAGATGACCTAGCCCATATAATTTCATCTTGCCAAAAATTAAATTAATCAATAATGAATACTCAAAAATCAAATCAAATTTATTAACGAACATCAAAATTCAAAAATGAACAAAATCCATCAAAATACAAACTCGAATGCAACAGCTATCATCAAAATTTAAAATTCGACAATCATCCATCAAAATTAATAAATACAAACTCAAATTCAACAATAATCCATTAAAATCAAATTTAACAACAAAAAGTAAAAATAAATCAAATCAAGGGAAAAAAAGAGAGTTTTTCAAATCGAAGTTAAATAAGATTCTCCAGGGTCGTCCCAGGAATCTCTCAAGGGTCCCTAACTGTGATTGAGTACCTTCAAAATATATCCTATTCCTAGTGCAGGCTGTAGTGGTACTCTAGTTCGAATACCACTTCACTTTTAGTCTCGACCTGCATGGGCCACCACTAAAAACGTGTCACGACCCGCACCCTAGAGTTAGGGCACGAGAACGTAACAACGCCCAGCCTACGCCGTAGTATCGGCAGTAGAACGCTGTCCTAGGTCTCAATGCATCTAACAGTATAAGACTAAATAGTTTATACTCCCCGAATGGGGGTGACATAGCAGATACAGACTCAATCACATCTAAGGTAGAGCATGATAAGGATAGATAAAACATGAAATCCAAAAGAGATACAGGAGATAGAAGTCTAAGTGTCTAAGATACATAAACCCAGAAATACATTTCAAAACTCAAATACAGATACAGTAATCCACAAAGTAAATACAACTCCAGACAAAATGAAATAACTACCTAAACAGCCCCTACTGTGTCTCCTCTAGGCTAGCAGGCAATCCCAGGCCATCTGTAAAATTTATCAACAGGTCCAGTCAGGACAGAAGCGAGCACATTACATCTCAACAGTTCATAGCAGGTTAGAAAGTATAATCATGCAGTAAAGTAAGATACAGGTACTGAAAGAAATGCTGTATGTAAACAGAGAGAGAGCTGTAATAGAAATATCTACTATAAATAAAGAACTAACATGTGGCTAGTGAGTCAGAGTTCAATATAGACATGTAAATGGCATAGGAGATTCTGATGCTACACTATGAAAGAGATTCTGATGCTACACTACTTGGGTATTATTCACATGTCCATTTCTACTCCCCCGTACCCCCAATCAATACACAAGGATCCAGCCAGGTTATATTATATGATGCTATGTAACAGCCCCCGAAGGTGATAGACCCCGAAGGTGATAGACCCCGAAGGTGATACATAGTAGTCCCATAAATGGGATAAGGATTCTAGGAAGACTCTGTGATCATAAGAGTATATGTCACAAGTGATCGAAGAACTAACGAAGCATAGTGATACGCCATGTAAGTGAAACGCACAAAACATAGAGTACCCGATGCTCCCTAAGGATAACATCTCAAGAAAGGATCTATATAGTACCAATCCGTGTGACCATCGTGACAGTATAAGTAAAGTAATCTACTGCAGGAAATAATTCTAAGCAGGATATAAAATGATCAGAGAATGTACTCGCCTCGATAACCTGAACAGCTGATAAGTATAGGGGGATCCCACTGAAGCCACAGAGTCCTATTTAAAGCAACACAGGTTACAAGGTGTTCAAGTTGTAATAAATGAATCTCTATAATCAATCTACATTATTCTAGGTTCTTCTAAGTCAAAACAACTCTAGGTTGACTCCGGTCAATAATCTAGTCAAACTAGGTCAAGTGTTGACTTACAGTTGACTTTGGGTCAACTGGTCAACTCTGGTCAAACAGGGTCAATTCTAGTCTAATATAAAGTGTACTTCGTTATTTGTACGCCGAAACTTACGACACGCAAATCGAGATAAGAAGATTATCGGTAAGGTTGATAATCTTATTATAGTGATCCATGTGTCCAACTTGTCAATTTCAGCGATGTGAGATCACTGGAATTGGATGATCTCAGTTTCGTTGTACTAATCCCGAAATACGAACATTACATGAATTAATTATTAATTAATTATAAAAGTTTAAACTCAGAAAAATTATCAGCAAACATTGTCGGACGATGAAATAAACATCGCCAACGTGTCCAGAATGGTCAAATTAGCTAGGATAGCCTGTCCAACGGTCCAATTTGGATACAAGGGCAAAAAGGTAATTTCGGGTCAAAACGGTGTCCGTGTCGGAGCCGTTTTGCACCGAAAAATGTACAAGAAAACAAGCCTTCAAAATATAAAAAATTATATGTCCACGAAACCAGAATGACGATACGAACCCAACGGTATCTCCAGAATTGGATTCCGTTGACCCGATCTCAATTTGGCCCATTGACCAGAACTTAGAATTTCGATTTGCACGGAAATGCGTGCCGGAGCCAAAGTTCTCAAAACTCAGCAAACTACATGTCAACGAGTCCAGAATAAAGATACGAACTCAACGGTATATTCGAAATTGGATTTCGATGAGCCGATCTCAAAATGACCCGTTGATCCGGATATGGGTATCCGACTTGCACCGAAATACGTGCCGGATCCAATGTCCACCAAAACCTAGCAAATTATATGTCAACGAGTCCAGAATGACGATACGAACTCAACGGTATATCCGGAATTGGATTTCGATGAGCCGGCATCAAAAAGTCTCGTTGATCCAGAAAGTGGGACCCACTTTGCACCGAAAAACGTGCCAGGGCCCACGTTCTCCAAATCTAACAAATTTTATATGAAAACATGTCAGAACGATGCCACAAGTCTACTGGTGGTCTCAGAAATGAAATCTGGAGTCCCGTGTTCAAAAATGGAATTTTATAAGTTGGAAATTACGAATTCGGACGACCAACTTTGGCGTCGAATTCAACCAATCAAACAAGCTCACAATAAACGAAACTGGAGGGATAGTAAGAGGGTTATACCAGCTTCGCACCGGAACTGGTAGCATGCCAAACGGAGCTACGATGGAGTAGATACAAGCTAACGAAGTTGGCCCCGCGAAACTGTCCAAATTTAATACAATTTAAACGGTCAACTTGGTGGCCGGTTTTGATGTACCAACGATAAAATTAACGGACGAAAATTGACATGAGCGAAGGTGGATATACCGAGATTGCGACGGAGCAAAAAAAATTGCCGATCCAACTGTCGAATTTTCGAAAAAATGTACGCGAAGTCGCTGCAACGGAACGCCAAAATGAACTCGATCCCGCGCGCGTCACGACGGGACGTCGTTCAAAACGCACGAATCGCCTCGACGGCGCGTCTCGGAGGATGTTGGCCGCCAGGGGAAGGCAGCGTAGGGTGCGGCAGGCATGGGGGGTGGGTCATTCCCGCCGGCCATGGCGGCGGTGGCGCCGGCGGTGGCGCCTGCACGCGCGCGCTCGCGCGGCCCATGCTGGCCGCTGCCACAACTGCTGTTGCTTCTGGTGCACGCGGCCAGCGCGTTGTCGAGCCTGGCCCGGCGAGGCCATGGGCGGCACGGCCAAGAGTGGTGGCGCGCACGACGAACGCACGGTGGGCGGAGGTGGTGGTGATGGCTGATATGGTGGAGTGTTGGCGACGGTTTTGGAAGAAGGAGATGGAGGAGGAGGAAATGGAGGAGAGGAGCTGTGTGTGTGGAGAGGTGGTGACCGACGGTGGAGTTGCCCGCCAGGGGGTGAGGTCGGCCTGGCTAGGAAGGAGGATCGGGCTGGCCATGGGGTGGGAGCTCATGTGGTTTTTGTTGCTGTGGTTGTGTGTTGTAGTAGGAATGGTTTTATGGGAATACTATAGAAAGGAGAGAGAAAAAGATATAACAATTAATGAAGGGGAGGAGAGAGAGAAGAGAAATTTTTGGGAGTTAGGGCCGGCTGCTAGGGGGTGTTGGGGATGTTCCATGTAGATTTTAATGGTTGAGATTTTGTTAGGGAACAAATGGCTAGGATTTAATTTGTAGGAAAAGGTTATTCCTATAGGATTTAATTCAACGGAAAATTTCGATAAATATAGAAAAATAGGTAGAAAGAATAATTGTTATTTTGGGCAAGAAATATGAGGATGTTATGATGGAGAGCAACATGGAGCTAGGCTGGACTCGGTGGAGCCGGATTGGGTCCAAAACAGGACATTATGCAAAAATCGAATTAAATTTAGGTGATAATGATCATGAATGAATAAGTAGCACATAAAGATTCCAATAAATGGGACACAAGTGGCGGACGGATAGTAGGCTCAATGTGGGCCATGTTCATAATTCGGGCGGACAGGTTTTGGTCGACAAAGGACCCACAAATCAAGTTGGAAGATGAATGTGACGCCGTGGAGTGAAATAAAATTGGATCACGTGTCGGAAAAGTTGTGCGAATCAATGGAGCACAAAATGACGTATCTGAGTGGGGCACGAAGGTCATAGGTGACGAGCGTCTGGAGTAGATCATCAATGAGGAGTTGGTTTCAAGAAACTGACTGGTCTTGCGCTCCCAATTTAAAAGTCATGGTAACGCACTGAAAGTGATCAAGGAAAAGAGTGGAAAAAATAAATAATAATTAAATGGTCTAAATCGACCCGAAGTTCTGCGAAGCAAAAAGAGCACAAGGGAACAAGTTTGGATGGGACACTATATACCATCATGAAAGTAATCATGTCCACTCCAAAACTCATGAAGAAGATTTTCAAAGTTGAACATCCCTGATACTCCAAATATCAAGGGCACAGAAAATTACACTTAGGAAAATAACAGAGTAAATTATTTATCGAAACCAATAAATCAGAAAATAAAATAAAATAAAAAAATTAACCCAAAATTCAGGGTGCTCACAGTCGGGGAGTCGCCCCACCCCATCCACGACGCGCTCCCCCCTTGCTCTTTCCTCTTGGCCTGCTCCGCCGGTACCTTCCACCTTGGAATGGCCCACCTCGGTCGCGGCCGAGGGCGGAGCGACGTCCTCCGCCTCGAGCCTAGCGCCGGACAGCCTGGCTCTCTCGTTTCCCCCTCGGTACCTGTGCCGAGCTGGCTCGGGGCCCATCATCTCTGCAGCTGTGCGCCGTTCGATGCCCCTACAAGCGTAGCCCAATCTTTATGCCTGGCCGCGGCCTCGGATACCGGGCCAGCTCCCCCTCTCATGCGTTGCTCTACGCTTGGAGAGGCTAGCATAATTTCTTCTCCCGGCCTGGCACTTTCGTTCTCCCCCTCGGTTCCTGTGCAAAGCTGCCTCGGGGCCCAACACCTCTTTAGCTGCACGCTGATCGATGCTACTGCTGGTGTAACTCACTCTACACGCCAAGCTGCTGCCTTGGAGACCGGGCCAGCTCCCCATCTCAAGCGTACCTCTACGCTTGGGGAGGCCAGCGTATTAAGTACTCCTACGACGATGCTCTTTGGGGTAGCGTACAACTTAATCCCCCTGCGTTGGGCACGTGTGCGGGCATCCAATGTATGGATAAGCCTGTCCCCACGGTTGCCAGTTCCTTCGGGATTGAGGGCTCCCACGGTGTGGGCCAACCCTTATACTCGGTTCCGAACGTTTACGCACTCGGTGGCACCCACGTAGTGGCATCCCTCTCCCTCAGTAGCGGGTAGCATTTTACGCTCGCTCGGAGACTTCCACGTTGTGGGCAAGCCTCCCCCCTCTGTTGTGGGTTTCCATGACCCAGGCGACTCCCACTTTGTGGGGCAGTCCCCCATCTACGCTAGCCTCCCCGCGCTGGGACTCCTTCACCCCTTGTTGGCGGGTCAGCAGCCAGAGGACCCGTCACCTCGACCGCTCCCATCACCAGCTGTGCACCCGCAGCCCCAGCCCCCTATCCCCCCCCTTAGGCGGACCGGTTCCTCCCCGCGTCCCTTCCTACGCCGAAGCCCTGCGGCCCGACCGCGCGAAGGTCCTTCCACCCCCTCCTGCGGAGATCGTCTTCCCGAAATCATTTTCGCTACTCCATCTGACGGATTCCCAATACGCGTTCCCTTCTCCGACGCGGACATCTCTTCCCTATCCTCCACCTTCCTAAAATCCTTCGAACTAAAGTTTACCTCCGGGTCCGAATATAGCTAGGGTAAAGGAGGCAATAGCAGCCTGGGGTCTCTTGGACACCTACCGGGTCGCCCCTCTCGACCCCAAACACATGTTCCTGCACCTGTCCTCCGGCCAGGACTACAACATGGTTTGGGCCAAGGGACCCCCAAAATCGACTTACAGATTGCTAAAATCGTCAAATGGTCACCCAAATTCAACCCTATTGTGGCTCATCTCGATCGTATCCACATGGGTCACCCTTCCCACCTTTCCCTTGGTGTGCTTCCATGCAGCTGCTCTTAAGCGTATAGCCAGTTCCTTCGAGTCCCTGGTCGCCATCACGGAAGAAACACGTAACCTCTCAAAATACAACTATGCGAAGATTTGTGTAGAGCTCGACCTCACCACAGAACCCCCCAAATGATTGAGATAGAGCTTGGAGATCATACGATCAGCCAATCGCTGGTGTATGACAACAACATTATTTATTGCCAACATTGCCAGATGAGCGGCCATGTCTTGCCGCGCTGCTTCCGGGCCAACCCGGCTCTCAAGAAACCTGGTCCTCACAAACCTCGGAACCCGGTCGCATCCACTACCCCCCGCACTCCCTCGCCTGACACCTCACCCACTCCACCCCTCCGGCACACAGAAATCCTTCCTCGACAACGCTCGAGATCCATCTCCCCATCTGCCTCCGCCATTGTCCCCTACAATCCCCCCACCATCACCCTCGCCAACTCCTTTGTTATAACTTGACATAGATCACTCCCCCGAGAGCCCTAGTGACCACACCATCGACCACATACGCTCGAATCAACCAACATCTCACAGACAGAGCTGGAAGCTCCATGTATTGCCGCGTTCACATCCGACAGCCTCCCTACCCCCACCTCTACCCCCCTTTGCGCCAGCACTGCTTCCATTGAGATCCCCCTAATCACCTCCCCCAAGCCCTTGGGCACCACCTCTACTCCCCCATCCATCTCCCTTGGCGGGCACCCACGTGCACAGCCTGTGGCGGTCCACGACCCTAGCCATTCTATCGTTGGACAAGAGTTGTCCACGACAGACCCGACCCTCTCTTCCGTCTCCACCGATGCCCCCCAGACCCTTGTTCCCCTCTCACTGGCAGGTTCTGGCAAGCCAAGGACGCTGGTTTCCTTGATCGCAACAACCCGTTGTGTGCGCTGGACGATGTCGAGGAAGCGAATTACTCCTCTGAGGGCGTCGTTCGTACGTCCTTACCTACTAGTTTGACTGCGGCCGGTGACAACCTTAAATCCCCCACCAAGAAATCTTCCTCGAATCAGAAAGAAGAAGAAAAAAAAACAAGAAAAGAATCACAAGCAGCCATGACCATAAGGTCAGCAGCCAAGCTCAACCTCCCCCCCTCTCCCTCCAACCCAATGTTTAACATCCTCTCGTGGAATGTTAGAGGCATAGCTAACAACCGACGCTGAACAGAATCCTCAGCCTCAGAAAATCTACAAAATCGACATCTTAGTGCTCATTGAACCCAAAATCCCCAAGAAATGATCACTGGCATCCAACTTCATCTAGGTTTCACGACCGCGCTGGCTGGCAGTCACGATATCTGGATTCTCGCCGGTGGTGGCATCAAATCAGGCATGGTTCAGGTCTCCCGCCAAGCTCTTTCCTTCTGGTGGAACACCCTCAACTGAGGAACAGAACCTTAATCTCCCCGTTCACGGCAGCTGCGACTTCCAAGAGCGAAAACTCCTCTGGGCCGACCTGCTCGACACCCCCTCTCCTTCCAGAACCTTCCGTAGATGTGCTTAGGCGACTTCAACATCATCTCAAGTAGTGCCAGAAGTCCGGAGGACGTCCGCCCCCGCTCCCGCCATGGACGACTTCAACAATTTCACCTTCAACGCTCACCTAGCTCACCTTCCTTCTTCGGCAATACTTTCACCTGGTGTAACACAGAAAGGCTCCTGGCGTCAATAATCCCGCCTAGACCGCGCCTCATCAACAGCCATTAGGCTGACATGGGGCTCATCTCGAGCCTCTCCCACCTAAACACCACTGAATCCGATCACTCACCCCTTCTCATCGAGATCAGCAGAAACTCCCACCGCATCAAGAAACACTACAAGAAAATAGAGCTATCCCGACGTTCTTTTCGTCCGACGTTTATGCAAACGTCGGTTCAGGCATTAAATACCGACGTTTTACAAAAAACGGGGATTACCTGCGTTTGTGTTTAACGTCAAGAAATTTTACGACGTTTGAACAAGAATGTCGGCTATTTGGGAATTATGCAACATTTTTTCCTCCCATATAGCGACGTTTTGAGGTAAACGTTGAGTAATATTTGCTTTTGTGTTTAAACGTCGTTAAATTTACCAATGCTTAGGAAAAATGTCGAATATTTTGTAATTTATCAACGTTTATTTTTGGCGTTTAAGATTAAGTTGGCTTAGTCAATTTGACCCAACGTTTTACACTAAACGTTGGAAAACATTTATGGTAAGGTGTAATGACATAAACCAAAATTAAAATCTGGTGTTTGTATATGGTAATGTCGGTTTTGTATGATACATGGGTCTGGTCTGTTATAGGGTAATGTTGGTAGGCTATGGGGTTTATATATAAACAAATATAGGGTCCCATATGTTAAACATATAGCAGCCGGACAAAGGAAAAATAATGTCCCCAAAATTTTAGTTCCCTCCACAACCAAATTATTTCCCTCCTAAATCATCTCTCCACCGATTTAGAAGTCTGCCAGACCCTCTCTCTTCCAATTAGAGAAGTAAAAATTGAAGAACCTTCTCTCGTTCGGCCGATTTAGAAGTCTAAATCATCTCGTTCGACCTATTTTGAAGAACCTCGCTCCTCTCGTTCGGCCGATTGAAGAACCTCCTCTCCTAAATCATCTCCACCGATTTAGAAGTCTAAATCATCTCTCCACCTTCCTCTTCTCTTTCGACCGCAAGAAGTCGATCCCCGCGCGGCCAGGTCCTCATCTCCTTCGGCCGCAAGAAGTCGATCCCCGGGCCGCGAGACCTCATCTCTTACAACCTCCTCTCGTTCGTCCAAGTATGTTATATTGTTTCTCTTTTTTTCTATAGGTTCATATATATATACAGTCTTAGTTGAAATTGGTGTCCTCAAGGAACCACAAACAAGGAGTCCGACCTCCTCCTTCATGCTTTCTGACCCTAACAAAGTAACTATGTTGTTAGCTTTCTAAAAGTGAACTCTTCTTTCTAAATAATTTACGCCCTAGTGGATGCTAATTTTAACAGATTTACGCACACTTCTAAATCGGATACTTATACGAAGGATTCCAAAGTGAAAGTGGAATGGTCCAAAACAGAGCTTTTGAACCATGATTAAAAAAAATCATATTGATGTCAGTAACTAGGATCCTCACAAGTTGAAGACATCTATAATTAATTTGTTCTAATTTGTGGCTTGTTCGAGACAGAGCTTTTAAATATATCTTTGCTATTTGTGTCAAGTCTAATTGATATTTAAGAAAGAGGAGCTTCACTTTAGCCATTTGTGCAGCTGGTTGTAATGCATTGGCTCAAAGGAATACTGAATTTTTGTGCTTGGAATCTTGTTTGCTTGGCATACAATGTATTGTATATTGCCTTCGACCTAGGTTGGGCTACTTCACGAGGGACATAATTTGGGCTGTGGTGGAGGATATTTCGAAGAATTGTGGAGGCTATTTCTTAATGTTCATTTTTCCAACCATGAGAAATTGAAGTAGTTTGGTTGGTGGCCACCCATGCGAATGCCTTATCGATTTATTGACAGTTCTTTCACTACACAGGTCTTCTAAATGCTAATATAACATTAGAAGTTGTTCAAAATACCACACAGTAAACACTTTATATGCATACAGTAATTTTAAGTTAATTTCATTGTATGTTAGTATTCTCCACTGAAGGTATAATGTAAAGTAGGAAATCTCCCTATTGGGTTCAATCAGGTAAAATTTGAAAAGAAAAAAGGAACTTGTAACATATAAAAGTTATTCAGTTTAAATACAAGCCCGGTGCTTTTTAGGTTCCTTTAAAATGTTGGTCATTAAATGATAAACCATTTTCCCACAACTAGTCTCAGAAACTATAATATCTTTTGACTTATACTCTCTCCTTGAAGTGTCAAAGTTCTAATGCCCTAGTTCACTCTCAAACAAGGAGTATATCCTAATTCAATATAAAACTATATATAAATAAGTTAACACATTATATTGGTGGTATACCAGCGATATACTTATGGCTTTAGGAAAACCTATTTTTAGACCCGAACCTATATCATGTTCTTCTTTATTTTTTTTGATAAATTTTCTTTTTGGAATTGTTATTGTCTATATATATAATTATTCACAATCAAGTTGAATCGACTTCTTTCTTTTTCTTATAATTTGTGTACTGATTTTATTTTGGGTCTTTGTTTTATTTTATTTCTCCTCTATTATGGTGATGATCTATTAAGAATTTTTTTCATTGCTTAAAGCACTTAAGACTAGTGAACTAGATTAGGATAATCTTTCATCTAGCATTGAGTATGCTCTCTCACAAAATTCTAGATGTTTAAGAACACATGAATATTTATATGTACTTGTGTATTGATTTTATATTGTTTTTTTGTTCCCATTTCACTAAACTTCCATCGTTTGTTGTATACTCGACAACAAATAACAGATGAACCTTTTATACTAGCATCTCAGGCAAAACAAGTATTTTATATACAAGACCCCGTCGACAATGACTGGCATGTAGTTGTTAAGACAGCCTAGAGACTTTTTTGATGTATTTGGAGAGCAATTTACAACTCATGGAAATATGACAGATCAAACAGAGTTATGGAGCGAGCAACATTTGGACGAGTCACCATTCACACGTGACGATGACATTAGCTGGGTTCGACAAGGTGTTGATGGAGTTGAAGTTGACGAGGAACCAAGTGGGAGGGATGATGAAGATGATTAGGAAATTATATATTTCATTGATGTGATTGATTCTTTGAAGTTTGCAGTTTTTTGGAATATGGACTCCATACTTTTTCTTTGCAATTTTGTTTGAAATCTAGAAACATGTACTAGTCTAATTGAATTTTTCTTATGTATGCCCCTGATCACTACTGAAACAATAAGATACATTATTTGTTCTGTTAAATATCGTTGGTTTTAGGGGTTCTGTTAAATATGAAGATACATTCATGCTGACAATAGTTTCACCTTGTGACTTTTGTCTGGTCTTGTTTTTTTTTCATTTGCTCTGTGGCTTTGGTTGAAGTTTACAACTGTTAGTAGCCAATTACATAAATAGTAGCAAGGCATTGAGGGAGTCTGGCATTGAGGAAATCTATGTGTTTTCTTATGTACCCAATTCTTGGGAGTTTGTTCTTGACTTTTTTTATGTTAGCTGACCATTGCAGCTACTTGCTGCATTTGGGAAGTTGACAAGGTGAGATTAGTTGTGAAATTGCATGTTGGGAATAGGTTGAAATTATGAACTACTCAGAGAGAGTTTGTTCCTTTAATGTATGTCAATTGTTGTGTGCCGTATAATATCTCTCTGCAATGTCCACGACACACGAGCACGATCTATTTTACATTGTCCTTAATTTATGAAGCCTTGGATTCGTTAAGATGGTTCAGAGTCGTATTATTTTCTGATACCTTGCAAGTGCGCATGACTCATGTATGATTCGTGAACAATAACTCATGGAACTCATGCTTCACATTATTCAAACTCCTTGCCAGCCATATATTGCAAGCCCAAGAGCTCGAATGCTCCAAAGAAAGTGATGCTAATAAGATAAACTCGGCCATGTTACTTTGAAAACACACTGTAGAATTTGATCAAAAACATTACTGATATGATTCTGTGGATATCTTGACAAGCACTTATGGTGGAGAATAATGTGTGTGGAAGTATCAGTTTTTTTTTCTATATGACATTCTTGTAGGGGACCTCTGGCACCATTTCATGAAGAAAGTAAGTAAGGCTAAAGAAAGTAAGGCTTGTTTGCATGCTGTATCATGGAAAAAGTTTTTATGGGTAGTAGGGGACCTCTGGCACCGTTTCTCTTGATTGCATGCTGTATCATGGAAAAAGTTTATCATGTAGCTAATGCAATTTCATTTTTATGTGGTATGTAGCAGTTTTCATTTTTATATGGTATATAGCACTTTTCATTTTTATGTAGCAGTAATAAGACTTTATCATGTATCAGTACTACATGGATACACTCCCATGACAAATTCTCAAGAAATAATATTCATGCATGATAAAGTCTTAACGAAATGTATGATTCCTGTATTTTCATTTTTATATGGGTTCATCTGTTATCTAATCTGTGATGCCAGTTTCTCCTGGTTCATCTATTATCTATTCAAGAACACACCTAGATATTGTGTTCTCTGTATCATTTTTATATGGATTCCTGTATTTTCCTGGGATAATACATTTTTCATTTTTATATGGGTTCATCTATTATCTAAACTGTCTTTATTATTTGTTAGACTCTGCTTCCTGTATTTTATATGGGTTCATCTATTATCTAATATCTAGGTTGTTTCATTTTTATCATTTCTGTCACAAATATGTTCTCTGTATCAAAAATGAAAATGAGAAATTATTCTTGTCTTTATCATTTTTCAAGAACACACCTAGATATTGTCTTAAAGAATTCAAGGAGGCTTATTAGACTCTGCATCCTGTATTTTGACCCATATCTATTCAAGAACACACCTAGATGCAGGACACTGATACGCTTGGTATCTCAACACTCATACACATGAACCCAATTTGTTGTTGCTGCTACTGCATTGTGCAACTTAACTTTGACATTGATACCTTGTTGCATCTTTAAAAGTTTGTTATGTGCAGTTTCCACAGAGCTTTGACTGTATTGATAGGAACGATCGCCACGCCAACCTTAATATTGTGTTCTTTGATGTAAGTAAATTTCTCCTGGTTCATCTATTATCTAATCTGTGATGCAATACATTTCTCAAGAAATAATATTCATGCATTTTACAGGTAATAATTTGATTCTTTAATGTAAATTTCTTGCATTTTCATTTATTGATTCTTTGATCAAAATTGAGCTACATTCCCATGACAAATAGACGCAACCAAAATAATAGAGGAGCTATTCCTACTGTTAATGAGGAACATGAGCAAGTAGATGCCAATACTGTTATGGTCGATCCTCCATTGAATTGGCCACCTCCTACTATTACTGAAGAACAAGAGCATGAGCAAGCATTGTTCGAAAATAAGAACAATTAGAAGATCAATTTACAGGTAATAATGATCTTAACATTAAACATATTTGTGATATTAATATCATTGAAGTTAAACTTCATGGGTTTTAATATTATAGTGCATTGATTTTTCTGTTGACCTATTTGATACACAGACCCCAATACTAGCCAGGAGGAGCAAAGACGAGTCCGTGGCCCCACTTTAATGCATAGTGGATGGGCCGACGATGGTGGCATTCTAGAGATTCAAGTGAATAATCTTGGCCAACCAATTGAGAAAATATGTTCCAGACTTGCTTTAAATTTAGGTGTTCTAGCACGAAATGGCCATCTAGCACCTTTAACTTACCTTGATTGGAGACATGTACCTGACATTGGGAAGGACGCAATTTGGACTAATATTAAGGTGAAGTATATGAATAGCCACCTAGCAATATTACTTACATGTGACTTTTGTTCTTAACATTTTAATTAAATAGGAAAATACAAATGCCACGGATCAGATGAGAAAATTTATGATGGCGTCTGTCGGAAGAAAATGGAAGGAGTGGAAGGCTGAAGTAAAGCGCCATGGTTATACTAAGTATAAGACGAATGAGGAACGGTTGAAGCATTGTCCCCCAAGGGTCGAGGAAAGTCAGTGGCCAAGACTCATCTATTATTGGGATTCTGACAAGGGAAAGGTATATTTATTTATGAAAGCATTGTTTTTCAGTTTATCATAATATTTGATTGTATATTTGTATTTTCCTTGTAATAGGCTAAAAGTGAAAAGAATAAAGCCATTCGTGAATAGTTGACAACACCACACACATCTGGTAGAACTCCTCATGCTGAAGTTAGAAATAAGGTAGAACAAATTTATTTTCATTTATTCATTCATTTTTTTAATGTGCCAAGAAAGCAGGTTTATTAGTATAATAACATGTTGATACTTTGTACTTATAGCTGGCTAAATCCAATGGATACGAGCCAACTGTAGGATGGTATACAAGGAGACACATTCAACTAAGGAAAAGGGCCAGTAAATGAAATAGCAGCTAAGGCAATTGTATGATGTTACACCTAATTTTCTTTTATATTATTTACACTTCTTATATGTTTAGCTAAACGGTAGCTATGTTTATATGAACTTGGGTTGAATTTGCAGCAAGAGATGGATGAACTAGAAGCGCAAAATCCAGAGATCGGTGTTGCACGCGATGACAGATATGGACAAGTTATGGGACGTGATAGGCATGGTCGTGTGGGGACATATGGGCTTGGTGCCACCCGACTATGGTATTTGGACCATCACATAAACTGTCCCAGGACGAGAGGAGGGAGATTGAGACACAACATCAACAAGAGTTGGAGAAGCTGCGACGTGAAATGGAGGCTGAAAATGAGAGGGTTCGACGTGAGATGATGGCTGAAAAAGAGAGAGAAAACAAACTGAAATGAAAGAGCAGATGGAACTCCAGATGCAAAAAAAGTTATCTGTTGTGGAATCTCGGATGAGTGATCGAATGGAAGCTCAAATACGAAATTTTCTTGAGAGTCATATGCGTGATATGGGTACTTTCTCACAATCTCCATGAGATGTATCTTCTGGCACAGAACAGGTTAGAATTTATTGATTAGTAGATATGAGCTAAATTTATTTTATGGATTACATGTAACATTTTCTTGTACTTATGATGTTAGTTTTTGGATAACAATTTTTAGCCAATCACATCACCACCAATATTGCATCAGACGACGCGTTTCCAATCAGAGGTTCAATCAAAAAGACAACCACAACCATCAAAGCAAACATAATTGCAGCCACCAAAGCAGGCGCAACTGCAACGACCAAAGCCGGCACAACCACACACCATACCACGATCTCAGCTTCGAAACTATTGTGAGGTTAGATTTTTTTTAATCTCGTTGCATGCTAGCAGCTCTTTGTTGATAGTTTGATGATAATTCCAACTATTGCTGAGTACACCCATTCAGGGAGAGAAGGTGGTAGTTTACGTAGAGAAAAATTCTAGCCAATTTTTCACATGACTTACTGTCCCAACATGTTGGTAATTATTTCCAGAACTACAAAGAACATTTTTTGACGCCGGTGTTGTTTTGGTACGTTCAAAATGAAATGTCGGACAACATTTAATACCAGGATGGCTAATTGTCCAACATCTAAAATTCTCAACTTAATACCAAACAGGGAGCAACAATCCACTACCTAGGTTTGTATTTGCTTCTCTAGCTCCTTTCAATACTGCATTACTGATGGTTTGGCCATGCGTTTCTTTTGACATTCACTACTGCAAA
>JANAVB010044425.1:0-66576 GCA_029216955.1 Iris pallida
CTGAACTCTTGCTAGTCTTGACATTTTGTACGACTAGCTTCATGATCATCCAATATTTAATGTATGGGACGCCTTGCTATTATATATTTGGTGCTCTGACATCTTGTAACTATTATTGCTTGCTTGAGATTGAGACAATAGGCTTGTTCATGACCATAGGAGACTGTTGGCTTGTAGTTAAACCCTCATATCTAGACAGCCGTGACCGTATAGCGAGGTGGATTCCATTTCAATACGTAGCTGGCTATGTACGCTCCCGCTCTCCAGTATTCTGGTTCTGGGGCATCACAGAGGCACTAGAACTGGAGGGTTCATCAAGTTCCGCTTTATGTCTTCAAATGCTTGTTGATATTCTTCTGTCAATAAAAGACACCTTTTTCATGAGTCAAGTGAATGGTCTACAGCGTCCACAGAGATTTGAGATGAATCTCCTAATATACGCAAGCCATCCCTGGAATCCTCGTATCTCTTTTAGGTTGCGTGGAGTATGCATCTCTTGAATGACTTTGATTTTTTCAGGGTCAACATGTATACCTTTAGAGGTAATAACGAAGCCAAGAAATTTGTCACTAGAGACTCCCATGAATGACTTGGTGGGTTCATCTTGAGTTGATGCTGGTGCATTAGATCAGAAATAGTTCTCAAGTCTTGAATGTGATATTCTTTTGGACGACTTTGACAGCAATATTGTCAACATAATATTCAACAATGTTTCGTAAATGATCACAAATATGGTACTCATGGCCCGCTGATAAGTTGCACCGACTTTCTTAAGACCAAATGGCATGACGGTATAGCAATAAACCCCAAGGGGAGTGCAAAAAGATGTATATTTCTCATCTTTTGGATGAATTTTGATTTGATTATATCCTGAGAATCCATCCATAAAGGACATACGTTCAAATCCGTAAGTGTTGTCGATCATGACATCAGTGATTGGAAGAGAAAATTCGTCTTTGGGACAAGATACATCAAGGTCTCTGAAGTCGATGTAGACCCGGACATTCCCTGTTTTCTTCAAAACTGGGACAACATTAGCCACCTAGTCCGGATGTTGTTCTTCTCTGACGAAACCCGCCGGCGATGAGTTTCTTGACTTCAGCTTCTATGGCATCCATCATGTCGGGTCGAAATCGATGTTGTTGCTATTTGACAGGCTTCGCATTTGGCAGAATGTTGACCTTGTGGGTAGCGATCTGAGGATCCAATCCTGGAATGTCTTCATAGCTCCAAGCAAATACATTAATGTATTCCCTAATGAGCTGGATCAGTTTTTCTTTATCTGTTTCAGGGAGGCTTTTGTTGATAAATATTGGTTTTGGGGAAGTTCATCTCCAACATTGACTTGAACCAACTGATCTTCAGTAGGTGGCTCACGTTGTTCAAAGCGAAGCTCCCATTGAGTATCCATTCTTTGTGCCCAAGAATCAGATTCAAAGACTTCAGAAAAGTCTCTGTCATCTTTCAAGAACTCAGCAGTTACCATATTGGAAGATAGAGTCACTCGATAGACGTGCCCTACACTGGTGTCTGAATTCCATGAGACAGAATCAAAAGAGTTAGATTGTTCTTCTTTATCTGATTTGGAGGCTTGTGGAGTCAAAATTAGTAAAATATAACCTAATCCCCGCTTCTTTTTGCTGTAGTATTGTTGTGATGTTCCTTTCGGAGTAGGAATACGAATAGGAGTTCGCCTTCCTTTGCCGCCATTGAGACCAGCTTTAAAGTTATAGCCTATCTTTTGAATGATATCTTTTGATTGCTGACTATAACGACGTATTTGAAGTCTTCCGTTATCGTAATTTTCTTCTTCACTATCGGGCTTGATCTTCTGTTCCGTTCCTTTACTAAAAAGTATAAAAAGTTCATCTTTCTTCCTGGAAGGAACTAGGAAGAAGGAGTCCTGCATTGGCTCAAGCAATATATCATTTTGGGAAGCTTCAATTGCTCCTATGGTAAGTGGTTCGAAGTTATCTAACATTTTTAAATAATATCGAGTATAATAAAGGACATCAGTATACTGTAAAGGAGATGCTACTTTATTGACATGTACATCATCATTTACAACATAATTCTTAGCCTTAACAGAAGGCTTAGTAAGGTTGATGACCAGAGGAGGAGAAGGAGAAGGGGAAGGTGAAGGCTTGTTACGACAAAGGTCGATAACAAGAGGCTCAGAGGAGGTGAGCTCCGTTTGTTCCCTTTCTACAGCAGGAGGCTGTTTGTTATGAAAGAAAAGATGTATAGTCAACGTCTAAAAAGAAGAGGGACGAGTAGCACGTCCTTTGATGGGGATCATGAGAACATCTTTTGAAGTCTGTTTTTGATCTTCCTCACTATCCATTGCCAATATAACTTTTATGAACTCCTCCTTGTACATCCGAGAGTCCATAAAATATGCTTCAATGTCCCTGAAAGGATTTAAGTCGGCTACTTCCTTTTGGACTTCTCCATTGACGTCCACATATCTGAAACATTGATGTAAAGTGGATGCTATAATGTTATGCTCATACAGAAATAGTCTTCCTAACAAAGCATTGTAAGAGCCATGATTATCGATCACATAGAAAGTAACCTTTGTATGAGGATTGCCAATTTGAACTTTCAGGCGAATATTTCCCAAAGGTTCACTTCTTTCAGAATTGAATCCCAAGATTATCGTGATGGTTGTTGAAAGATTGTGTACAGGAATCTTCAATACATCTAGTAGAGTCTTTGTCATGATGCTAAGTGCAGACCCAGCATCGATCAAAATATGATCAACCTTCATGGTATCGACATATCCCATGAAGTAAAGGGGTCGATCATGACGATTATCTTCCAACAGCATATCATCTTGTGTACAGGTGATGTTTGGCATCAGTTCCATCACACTATGACAATGAAGGCATGTTATAGGCTCATTCTCTGGTTTCTTGAGAAGTGCTAGATAATTATCAGATTGCGTCAAAGCTTCACTCAACGTTTCTCGAGTTTCCTTCGAAAGATGGAGTAGCTCAAAAATTGACAATCTTGTCGGGGTATTAGCCAGCTGAGCCAGTATATCAATGTTATATGGCTTCTCAAGTCCCAAAGTTGAAGTCTTCTTTAATACTTTATCAAAACGGAAAAGCTATTTTACTTTGTCGGCTGTCGTCGGTTTGGGAAGAGTTGGCTCTATTGGAGGTGATGAAGCTGATGGATCATTGATAGCAGGAGAAGGTGGTGCTTGAGGAGCCTCCAGAGCTGGAGAATGGTTTTTTGACCTTTAGAATAGTCTCCTAGGTAAGGTTTCCCAGACCTGGTACCAGTTAAGACTTCTTCTTCGAATACTGGCTCAAAAGATATATTGAAACTATTTGCCTGGATCTTGTTTCTTATAGGTTTATTTTGGCACGATGGAGAATTTGTCCAGTAACCCAAACCAACCGGAGATTGGTTGTGAGAAAGACATAGGGAAAGAGGTACAGGCGATCCTTTTCTATGATTCAAACTAGAGGCCTTTTGTAGATTATATCCCATTTTTGTCATGAGTTTACGAGATTGTGGACTATACAGATGGAAAGCTGGTTGGTATTTGGCTTCTGATTTTGACAATATTGTCTCAGCAAGGAAAGAAGAAGAAGGATTATTTGCTGCCGATATGAAGGTAGCAGTTAGAGGTCGAAGACAATATTCACCAAATGAAATCATATAACATGATTTATTTTTAGTGGCCTTCTTAGACTTGGTAGAAAAAGATGGTATTTCGAAGTCCGCCACTAAATCTGGATGGATCCATATAATTTTCTCTTTATATGTAGACAGAGGAACAAGACCATCAGTTCGTGTAGATGGAAGATTAACAATCTCTAGAGTAGTTCTCGGGATGGGGATGACGCCGTCCTGCACAATTTGAGCTAAAAAATCTCCAAACTGTAAAGAGATGACATTAGCCGTTATAGTTTTCTCGTCTTATTGGAGATTGATTTCACCAGAATTGAACATCTCCTGAATTTTACCCTTGAGCACATACCACGCTCGAGTTGGATGTCCAATAAACCTGTGGTAAACAGAATATTTTGGATGGTCAGTCTTATCAACTTCATCTGACCGTTTGGATGTCCAATAAACCTTTGAGATTAATTGTCAAAGTCTTCTTGCTCTTGCGATTTTTCTGACGGCCACTATTATTTGGTGTAGCGTGTTCATCTTTGTCTAGATTAGGCATTTGAATACCTAATTGCTTGAACTTGTCAGCGCTCTTTTCTGCTGCTTTGGCGTTCACTATGAAGGAAGGTCAATAATGGAATTGTGTTGATCCTGTCCACATGTTGATTATAGGCAACAGATTTGATTTGCAAGTGTCTATAGTCAGAGCATCTGGGATTCCGAGAGGTATTTTGAGTGCTTCACGGCAGAACCGTTCAATAAAATGTTCAGTAGTTTCATTATGTCGTTGTTTGATTTTGATGAGAGCAAACATAGTCGTGTTATTGGTTCCCTCATAAAATCGTTCCAAGAACATTTGTTTGAAGCCAGCGAAAAAGGTTATAGAACCATCTGGTAAACTACGATACCAGTCATATGCTGTACCAGCTAAACAGCCGACAAATACTCTATTAAGAGGAGCATCATTTGGTTGAAGTTGATCAGTCATTACTTCAAAGTGATTGAGATATTGACTTGGAGACGTACTGCCATCAAACAACATAATAGTAGGGGGTTTGTATTTAGGAGGAAATTGGACCTCTTTCCATTCTATAGGATAGGGTTATTTGATCCCAAGATTCTGCATGCCATACTTCTGTTTGAAAGCTTCAAATTGAGTACGTATAAGTTTTACGGCCTCATTGGTATCTCATGTTGATTGTGGATGAGTAGATTGATTTGATATGTTAGAAGGGGGTACCGCATGATAAGTACCACCCCCAGCACCAGATTGACATATAATAGCCTGCGTAGGAAAGGAAGCGGTGTGAGGAGACTGTACCCCCAGATCAATATTAATGGGAACTGATGTTGTTACATGTTCCTGAGTCGGAATCAGATTCGCGACCGATGGAACTGTATGTTGTGCCATGATAACAACATGCTTGCCTGTCATCATCTCAGCCATATTCTTCAAACTAGCCTCCAAAGCAGCAATTCTCTGCTCTTGACTTCTAGAACTGGAAGTATCTTGATCTTCTGTGACAGTATAAGCAGTCACTTCTCTAGCCTTTGAAGACGAGCTAGTGGAAAGGATGGTCTTTTCAAAACTTTCACTGTCAACATCAAAGTCATATAAAGAACCACCCCCAAAATAAGTGATAGGTGTGTCCTTTTGACTGAAGGACTCTTGGTTAGAATCAGGAAGATTTCTTTGATCGATTATTTTTCGGCTTTTTGATCTAGTATACTGACAAACTCCTGTACTGGATTCATGAATCCGATCGAAGTACTGTTGACTGGAATTGCGGGATGCATTACGTCTTGGACGTTTTCCACTCTAAGTAATTCATCTTCGTCCACTACGATTGGTTCAGGAGTCTGAACATAATTCAAACGGTCAAAGACGAACCGCTTGGCTGACTGACAACAATATTTGATGATAACTTCATGGTGGTGATTGCAATGATGTCCTTGCTGTTGATCCACCGCTGGACGGGATGGATTTGCCACCTTTCGCTTTTGTATTAAGAGTTCACGGAGGCCACTAACAGGACGAGAAGAAGTGGCAGGTGGTCACCCACAGTGCTTCGAGATGCCATGTTGACATGAGCATAGAGTAATTCATCTTCATCTACTAGGATTGGTTCAGGAGTCTGAACATAATTCAAACGGTAAAAGACGGACCTCTTGGTTGACTGGGAGCAGCATTTGATGATAACTTCATGGTGGTGATTGCATTAATGTTGTTGGTCTACTGTTGGATGGGATAGATTTGCAACCTTTCGCTTCTGTATTAAGAGTTCACGGAGGTCACTAATAGGACAAAAAGAAGTGGCAAGAATGTAGTCCTTGACGATATTCGGGACATGGTTCCTGTTCTTGAGGTGTCCCGTACCATGAGTGTACAAGGACGTGCTAAGCTGGTTAGCATAAGTCATAGGATCTTTCACCTCAAAATTCTTTATATGGTGCAAGTTAGCAACTGGTGCAGGTTGCGCTTGATACATCTTGTGATTTCCCGAGGTTGACCCTAATTGGCACCTGTTGATATAGGTGCGCAAGTCTGATAGGGGAGCTACTTGTGCATCTACTTGAGATACTAGCAGTTTGCCTTGTCGGAATCTTAAAATACATAGGATTGGTAGATCCTGCCCTGACCTCTTTGGAGTAGGCATAATACCCTTTTGCGTGAAAAGTTTATTTTGAATAGAACCCATCTTCACGACAGAGATTTGGTTGCTCTGTTAAGGTGAATAGAATTCCTATCTGAATTAGCAGTACTTTCCACCCAGTCAATGACTCGAGCAAAATGAGGAAAAGCTAAAGAGCATTTTCCATTATTTAGTGACTTGTTACTAAACTTCTGGTTTGATATGGAAAAGAGGGAATCACTAAACATTGTTTTTTATGTTGTGCTTGTGCAGAAGTATGTGCAAGTTGTGCTAGAGCAGGAACATGCGCAGGTTGTACCGGAGCAGGAACATACGCAGGTTGCGCCAGAGAAAAAAAGGCCAAAGGGCGCTTTCCTTTGTTTTGTCCAGCAGTTTGTTGAGACGAAGTCTATTTCAATTTCAGAGTTGAAGAAGTAGAGGGGTTAGCCAAAAGGCTGTTTTCCTTAGGTTACGCCAAGGCAGTGATGGGCGCAAGTTGCGCAGAAGCAAGAACAGGTGCATGATGCGCCAAGGAAGTAAATGCCAAAGGGCACTTTCCCTTGTTTTGGACAGCAGTGTGTCGTGACAGTCTCCTTCGATTTCAGAATCGGAGAAGTGGAGGGATTAGCCAAAAGACTGTTTCCCTTAGATTGCGCCAAGGCAGTGATGGGCGCAAGTTGCGCAGAGGCAGGGGAATGTGCCATCGAGAACTTAGGAGTTCAGACAGAGTGCGTCTCGCTCTTAACATCGGCAGCAGTGCGTTTGGCACCCCCAGCATTGATCATGGCCTCGTAGGCTGTCTGGTCAACTTGAAGGACCAGGGTCTTCTGCGTCTTGCCGATTGACTCGGTATCACATTGAGTTGTCACTTTCTCGTCGGAGGAGAAAGTCGTCCCCAGCAGAGTCGTCATTTTGTTTGCAAAGAGCAAAAATATGCTTCTTTATTACAATCTTAGAAAAGAGTAAAAGAGTACAATTGATTTCTGGAAAAGTACAACAATAAGAATCTGATCAGAAGACGATCACTTTATCCCTTGGACGATGTGATATCGAAGACATAAGCCTCTGTAGAATGCAACAGCACTTTAGTAGGAGATTATGATCATTCTTTTTTTATCTTTTGAGACTGATTTGAAACTCCATTTATAGAGTGCTCGAAATAACTGTTTAGCAGTTATTCTGGGTTGCGCGCATTTTAGGTTGTGCGCCTCCTGTTCACTTGTACGAACGGTTGCACTAACTATTGTGGACGTGTGGCATCGTTTGATTGAAATACGCATGATCGTGGGGAGTGTAGTGGATACGTTCTGCGAAGTTAGTGGCTTGTGCGCCACGTCACTTTGTTCTGAATACTGTTTGATCACCTTGCACGAGCTTCATCAGGTTGCGCGTAGTACAATGTAGCAACATGCACGAGCGGTTGCACCAACTGTTGTGGATGTGTGGCATCGTTTGATTGAGATATGCATGGTCGTGGGCAGTGTAGTGGGAACGCTCTGCGAAGTTGGTGGCTTGCGCGCCACGTCAGTTTTAAAATAAAAAGTTGATCAAATGGCACCAACTAGCCAGGCTACGTATGGGCAAAAATCAATAACTGGCACCTTTGACTAGGTCACCTGTGTTGTGTTGATTAATTCTCACGCCACACAATGACTTGCGTGAACCTGCTGTCAGCATTAATTACATGCTGACAAAATCTTCTCGAACGCCACGTTCGCGGGATTCGAACTGATTTTCCTTGATCTCCGTGCTGTCAGCTATCAGGAAAATGATGATGCCGTTACAGCTTCTCGAGAAAGTGTGCCACGTGTCGTTCATGCAACCTGACTCCTGCCCAACCAGATGTCGGCGCAACCTGATGGTTTGGCACAATGTAATGATTTGGCACAACTTGATTTTTAGCCTCTACATTTGCATGCCGTAAAGACACTTTTTCTTGTATTGCACTTTATCGTGTACCGACGCCAAGGATCGCTCCCGACACCTCCGACAGAAGCCTTATGCATTCAATCGTTCCCTCTGCATGTCCGTACAACCACAGGGTTACGCCCCTCTCGATGGAGAGGATCTCGACCGAGCAACGTGACCGGAGCCCCTATGTAGCAGTCGACCGAGCACCCATGCATGCACCAACGGCGCAGACCTGAACTAGGCAACCCAGTCCCCATGCCTGTACTGCCGACCAACAGAGTTGGCACCACCATCGCACAGCCGAAGAGGAAGCCCCGTTCGTTAGCCCTGTCAAATTTCTTCTCCCGCTCGAGCCCAAGGT
Source organism: Iris pallida (assembly GCA_029216955.1). Classification (NCBI taxonomy): domain Eukaryota; kingdom Viridiplantae; phylum Streptophyta; class Magnoliopsida; order Asparagales; family Iridaceae; genus Iris; species Iris pallida. The sequence continues at coordinate 8,536 of JANAVB010044425.1, forward strand.
TATACAGGGCCATCTTCACATAGGTGAGCCTTTGGTTATGTTTATCCACAAACTTGTAAACAACTCATAGTAGGAGAGATGTGCTACTAGTAGTTAATAAAACAAGATATAGAGGAAAAGAAAAATAAATATTTATTCATAGTGAAGAAGCAGCAATGGATGGAATATGCAGTCGTAGCGGTAGCATGCATATTGTTCACGTAGGGATATTTATAGTAGGTAGTAAAAAAAAGGACAGGTGTAGGTGGTTAGGATTGAGTTAATTTCAATAGTAATTGATTACTTGTTATAAACATTGATTTTGATTTTCTTTTTTGAGATGTGATTTTGATTAATTAGCTAACCTATTTATCTATATAAAACTATTCAAGCCTATATAGCTACCAGACCACTCATGTCACTCTATCCCATTCTTTATATTCACAATGCAAGAGTTGGCAACTTGTAGTTATAACCCCACTTAATTGATATTTGCAACCTTAGCTATGATTAGCATAGCCATGATGGAATTAATAGCTACTATAAAAGGGTATAAAAATATATCATTGATTAATTATGGTGTATTGTTCTACTGCGCACATAGAACATGCTATTTAGACAACTCTAATTGCATTTAACTATACCTCCCTAATCATGCAAATATTTGTAAATAAAGATCATAGGTCCAATTAGTATATTTATGTATTTCACATTTATATGGAATTATATGATTATTTTAATAAGATTTTTACATAAATAGATATATTTATAAGGTTCTTCGAAATAATTAGAGGATTGGAGTCAAAATTCATACCTGGACTCCAACAGGGGCTGGACTCTTTCGCAGGCAAGTATGCCTTGCCATCACTTACAGTATTTCATGCTTACATTTTTCTTATGTGTATTCAATTATTTTGGTTTCTTACTTTTATCACCATATCTGTTTGTTAGCAGTATATCTATTCTGTCCTGATGACACCAACTCTGACACAAGATTCTTCACGCATAGTAGCTTAGTGTCCCCTATACATACTTGTTATCATTATGATTTCGGTTGTATCACTTGTCTCATGGTTAGTTGGTAGTCCTATGATTATACCCAATTTTTCGTTGTTGTAATGGGTGGGGAGGACAGTCATTAGGTGTTTGGGCTATGTCTGTGTCTGTATCGCTAGTGCCTCGTGTCGATCTACCCGTGTACTTGTGTATTTACTAGCGACTCGTGGTGAGCACTACCCGGTGAGACTTTGCTAGTGACTCTGATGAGCGCTACCCGGGTACTTGAGTCATGTCAGCCCAAGCGTGCTAGAGTTGCCCATGATTTGCATGTACACATAAAATGGCTAGTAGTAGCGCACCTTATATTTTATGTTCTTATTTTCTGCATGATTATACTGTTATCTAGGTATCCATAGTATCTTGCTATGTCCCTCTGAGGACTTTGTTCCCTTGCTGGCATACTACACCAGTTCAGATCAAGATCGAGCGCAGGGGTGGCATCAACATAGGACTAGGAGATTGATCTCGCAGAGTTTTCTGTGCGCTTGACTCGATCTCTTTATCTTTACGTACTTTCTTTTCGGTCTAGCGGCAGTGGATTCGTCTCCAGTCGACTTGTTATTATTTCTTGTTGGGCATTCAACATTATCATTACTCTTCAACATTTATTTCAGTTTTACTAATTAATTTTTAAATACTGTTCTTGTGGGTGAGATCAAGATATCAGCCATGTGTTATATACACCTGTAAAATTTTAGACCAGAGTTCATTTAGACAGCTTATACGTTTTTGAGTTGGGCTAAAGTCCGCTTTACTACGTAGCTGGCCATTGTCACGTAATTCGGTCCCACGTATTTTAGGACTGGGGTGTGACACTATGGTTATTGATTTAGTAAGATATGATTAATATTGATTCAATTTTAGTTTTTGATCATAATTTTATTAGAATTTCTTACATGAGTTGGATTTTGTTAAAATAATAATTCATATGAATGGTTATCTATATGGAAATACAAGTTGCTAGAAATTAGGATAGTTTAAATTATATAGTTAATGCAAGAAAATTAAATATGACGAAGTTTGGACTTAGTACATTTGTAGTAAAAGTAGCATATCTCCTAAGTTTCAACTCATAATTAAGATTAAGACCATATTTTAAAAAAGATAATAACTAAGCCTGTAATTTAAATAGAATTATTTTTTTTGAAATTGTGTCGTTATGAGCTTTGAAATTGTAGTTAAAGTGGAAAATGAGATAGTTCAAGATACAATTAAATCTTCTAGAATCTTAATTCTATTAAAATCAATGGCTATGATTTAATCCATTTTAATCAACCCTAACCTTCATTGCTTCTCTATAAATATAACATATAGCTTATGGTTTCAACATTTATTTTCCTCTTGCCTCTTTATAGAGCTTCAAGCTAGGAGGTCCCAAAGCTAGCTTGTTTCATCTTGGGCAACAAGGTGGACGAGTAGAAAGCTCTCAACCTAGGAAATGCATCACCCCAAGGTAAGAACAATCTTGCTCATAAAGGAGGTCTTATCCTCATCTATTTATATTATGTGTTTTCCCCCTTTCTTTTTTTTGAAATCCCACTCACACACACAATTGGGGGGCTCGAACCTTGCCGGCCCCTCCGGGTGTCCGCTCTAATACCACTAGGGCTACTTGTATTTATTTTGTCCGCTCTAATTTTATTATGTGTTTGCCCCTTTCTTTTGTTTTCAAAAATTTGTGAAGTTACTAGGGCTACTTGCATGGTTGCTTTATTTTTGTTTCTATTATCGATAGTTGTTGTCTATTTATTTTCATAAATTGTAACACTTATCACTCATCTGAACGGGATATCATTCCCCTACTTGTAAGCATGAGTCGCCATTACAGCATATGATATCCACTTGTCTCAGACACGTCTAAACGAAACTTTATTCCCATCAGTTGTAAGAGTATTTGATGTCATTATTTATATACGTTTGACACATCTCCACAGGACCATATTCGTAGGTTGATCTAGAATTTATGGATACCCTGGACAAAAATTAAAATGGTGTCTAACCCGTGATCTAGATTTTATGGATACCCTGGACAAAAATTAAAATGGTGTCTAACCCAATATATATATATATATATTTTTTTTCCAATATATATATATATATATATATATATATATATTTGAATCTCTTGCAATTTCATGATCTGATTCCTGATTGTATATATACTCTGGTTACTCGTGAGAGTAATGCTTGTACCTCTGTTGTTTTAAATGAAGGAAGTTCACCTGTTTTGCTCAAAAAAAAAAAAAAAAAAAAAAAAAAGAAGGGAAACTTTATAAATAAGGCCAAAAAGTAGGCAACTGTACAGTATACCCCAATGCCGAGAGCCAAACAAACAATTTCTTCTCTCCCTCCCCCTTCGGCGTCAACAAAAGCTTGATAGGACTGTCTGCAGGGATAGGGCTGATAGGGGTGAGACGACCACGGTCGGTACAATTATCATGGATGAGGCTAGAATCTCCACATCCCATCATAATGTTAATGTATTGTTCTCCTAAAAATCACCCATAGAGACTACGGCGCCAAGAGCTGGAGGCTCTGCAATTTGCAATAGTAAGAGAATGATGAATGTTACAAAAATACATGGCCTTAAGAAATCTGCTCCACAGAGAAGTAGAAGTGCATACTTTCCACCAAAGTTTGACGGAGAATGCATTAATGATGCCTTTCATTTTTCTCAGTCCGAAGCCTCCCTCCGAGGTAGAAATTGGCATGTTGTTCCAACTGACCCAAGTTCTTTTCTTTGTACCGTTCCAAAAAAATCTGTTGCAAATATTCTCGATGTCCTGGATGACCTTCTTTGGAGGATTACTCGCTGCGACAGTGTAAATAGGAATGGAGCAAAGCACGTGTTTAAGAAGAACAAGCTTGCCACCCGGAGATAGAATTTTAGACTTTGTTTCTTTTCTTACCCAAGAGAGGTTCGAACATGGTAGCGTTCCTTCTGCCGTAACCCATCAGACAGCCTAAGTAAACGAAAGGTGGCCCCTTAATGCCAAAACCTGTCATACGATTATATTCTTTTTTTCTCCATGTCCGTAGTGTGATGGACATATACCGAGCTTTCATTAGCATTGATACGCTGGCCAGATGCCCTAGTGTAGCACTGCAATATAGACTAGGGGTGAGCGTCGGTATATTCGGTATTTGATCGAATTTTTCGATTTTTTTTTAATCGGTATTTAAAATATCAATACCAATACCGTACCATTTAGAATCGGTTTTTTCGATTTCGGTTAAATCGGTATTCGGTCGATTTTTGTTCGGTATCGGTATTTTACCAATTAATATTTGGTCAATCAACACACTTAATATTGTAGAACCTCTTAACCTAGAATATATATTTTTACATTTTTGGAAGCATTAAATTTCAAAGTCAAGCCTCTACCAACCAAACTACTCATCAAACTTATTAGAACAATATGTAACAAGTTGCAAACACCTAAAAATGGGCTTAAAAGATCAAACGTTGTCACTAAGTTTAATCTTTAGTATAAGTTTAAGTAACCAAAATTTACTTCAAAATTCTATGAGAATACAAAAACATAAACTCAAAAGATCAAAAACTCAATTCTCGGCATTCTTGACATAACTTCAAGTCCATTAAAATCCATTCTAAGTTCTAAGAAACTGATTAAAACAAAGATAAAAATAAAAATGAGTAGTATAAAATTAACCACTAACAACATTATATATATGATCGGTTCGGTTCGGTATTTTCGGTATGGTATAACACTCAAACCGTTATCACTACCATTATACCATATTTTAGTCGGTTCGGCAATTCGGTATCGGTACATATTTTCGGTTCGGTTTTTCGGTATATTTTCAATCGGTATTCGGTCGGTTTTTCGGTATCGGTCGGTATTTGCTCACCCCTAATATAGACATGACCACCTCCACCGATCCGACATTGCCAGCGGTGAAGAGAAGGATGTCATCGGCGTACCCCAAATGAGTAATGTTCGAACATCCGTTGGCAGTGTGAAAGTGACCATACCTAGGGATATCCCCCATCTTGTTCAAATTTCTGCTGAGGATCTCCGTTGGGAAGAAAGCCACCAGAATCTCATAAGTATCAAAAGAATCCGTGAATTTAATTTCTTACAGCGCTACCTCGACGATAGGCTTAAATTGCTTGGAGGTGCGGTCTGGCCTGAGCTTGTTAGCCTAAGTAGGTACGGGGAGAGGGGGGGGGGGGTTATGAGACTGTGGCTGTAGCTCCCCTTCCCAAATTTTTTTGAAATATTTTTGATTATTTATTATTTGAATTAAATGGTGACTTTTAGAAATATTGGTACGATTTTTCGGGAGCCAAATAAAAGGGGTGTGTATGATATGTTCACCAAAACTACTATTGGTTTATTTAAATTTTTGTTGTTATTAAGAGTATTATTATTATTAATGTTGTTGTTATTATTAAATAAAATCATATATTATTATTGGTCATTTTATTTCTTGTTAAATAAAATTATATATATGTACATATGTCTATAAATAGATCTATGCACTAGAAAAGATAATATTGAAATTTTATTTAGTCTTTATGGAGATTGTTATATATAAAGAATATATGTACATACGGAGAGATATATATATATATATATATATATATATATATATATATATATATATATATATATATATATATATATATATATATATATATATATATATAGAGAGAGAGAGAGAGAGAGAGAGAGAGTGTTTTATAAAGAAAAGAAAACATAAGAAAAGGGAAAGCATGATGTTGAAACCCCACAACCCACGAGCAAGCCCAAACCAAACCCAGAGCCCAGTAACCCAATCACAACTCCCTGGCAAGCCGCATACTATATATAGATAATGACAGGGAAAACCCTAACCCTATCTCCCCATCCAGCTCGGGTGATCCCTCCATATTATACATACCACTCCCCACTGAGTTCCTGGCATGTGCAATCGGCACACACCGCACAAGCCGCATGCTAGCCTACCTCCATATGACCTACCAGGATATATCACCCGTCCAAGCTAGGGTGAGACTGACGCTCGCAACCGTCAGAGTGCCACCTCGTTGTTGGCAAAACACTGTCGACCCTCTACTTCCTGACCCCCTGTCCTGTTGTAGGAAGAAAGAAAATAACTACTCGCTGGGAAAATGAAGAAGACAGAAGCGGTGGGGAAAGAGTTCAGTTGTATTACTGTTGCATGAAATAAACGGATACACAGAGATATCTAATCATAAACTCAAACATACATATTTAAAGACAGTAAGCTTCTAACTGCTTCCTACATTTCCTCAACTATTCCTTCTTATTTGCTCCACTTACCACACTAACATCTTGACTAATTCAATACTAACAAAATGACTACTTCATCCTGACCAACGTACTGGCTTCCAATCAGGCGATTAAGCTTCCACAAATTAAGCAAGGTCGGATTAAGTCCAACAATCTCCCCCCTAATTCGAACTTGCTTGCATGAGATTTTTGACTCCCAGTACCTCACGCATGTCTTCAAACTTGACTCTGCCTAGAGCCTTAGTGAGTATGTCTGCCCGTTGTTCTTCAGTGCACACATGCTTCACTATGATTTCTCCTCTTTCAACACATTCTCGTATGAAAAGAAAACGGATGTCAATATGCTTGCTCCTCCCGTGGAATACTGGGTTCTTCATCAAGGCAATTGCTGATTTACTATCAACATAGATAGTAACTGGATCAGGCTCTTGACTAGTTAGTTCCCTTACTAATCCCCGCAGCCAAATTCCTTGGCATGCTGCTGCTGTGGCTGCCATAAATTCTGCTTCACATGATGAAAGAGCAACACTCCGTTGCTTCTGAGAAGCCCAAGTGATCAAGCTCCCATTGAGGTAGAAGGCCATACCACTTGTGCTCCTCCTATCTTCGACATATCCAGCTAGATCACTGTCCGAGTAGCCTATCACCTTGACTTTGCCTTCCTCCTTAACATACACCAAACCAAGATTGAGTGTACCCTTTACATACCTTAATATGTGCTTCACGGCTTGTTGGTATAGAACTGTAGGCTTCTCCATGTATCTACTTACTATGCCAACAGCATAGGCAAGATCGGGTCGAGTGTGAATCAAGTACCTTAGGCTGCCCACGATGCTCCTGTAATTGGTTGGGTTCACAGGTTGTCCCTCTTCATCTTTGCTGAGTTGTAGCTTCGGTTCCATCGGGTACTTTGTGGGATTGCAATCAACCATCCCTGCCTTCTCCAACAATTTCTTAGCATAGGCAGCTTGCTTCAACATGATAGACCCCTTACTTTGATCAACCTCAATCCCGAGATAGTAAGATAAGAGGCCGAGGTCACTCATCTCGAACTCCTTGCTCATCCGATTCTTAAATTTGCAAATTTTTGAAGTACTTGTGCCCGTGACCAACAGGTCATCAACATAGACGCCAACAACCAACATATCTGTAGCCTTCTTTCTTGTATAGACTGCTTGTTCTTGTGGACACTTGTGAAAACCGAGCCCCTTTAGACACTTATCTAGCCGAGCATTCCAGGCTCTTGGTGCTTGACGAAGTCCATACAAGGCCTTAGACAGTTTGTACACCTTGTTCTCTTGATTCTTCTTCACAAAACCTTCTGGTTGAGCAACATAGACTTCCTCCTGGAGCTCCCCATTGAGAAAAGCTGACTTGACGTCGAGGTGATGAACTTCCCATCCTTCCTTGGCTGAAAGTGCGAGCAAAAACCGCACGGTTTCAAATCGAGCCACCGGAGCGAAGACTTCTTCATAGTCGATCCCTTGTTGTTGCACGTAACCCTTTGCAACAAGCCTAGCTTTGTGTTTAACAATGTTACCTTGTGTGTCTTTTTTCAGCTTATAAACCCACTTCAATCCGATGGGTTTAACACCTGGTGGCAAATCAGTTAGTTTCCAGGTGTTATTCTTCTCAATTATCTCCACTTCATGCTTCATGGCTTCCTCCCATTGCTTCTCTTTTGCGGCTTCACTGTAGGTAACCGGTTCTTCAACGCCAAGAAGAAAGAGCTCATCTGACAGCTCCACTTGCTCGCTGTCAACATATATCTCCTCTAGTGATCTAAACCTCCTTGGAGCACTGTCAGTTGTTGGGCTCAGCAAGTCAGCGGCATTCAAAGTGGCTATTGCGGCTGTTCTTGAGACCGGTGTTGACTGTGTTGCTTCCTCTGGCAGCACGGCTTCAGTGGTGGTCTGAGCATATCCGGCATCGGTTGGCTCCTCCGGTGTTGACCTGGTATCATCCAACTCCAGTGTTGATATGGTATCATCAACTGTTGATGGTCCAGATCCTTCGATGGTAAAGGTCACAACAGATCCTGCTCCTGCAGCATTCACTTGCACCCATGGCTAACACTTTTCTTCATCAAATATGACATCCCTACTAACATATAGTTTATCTTGTTGAGGATCATATAGGCGGTAGGCCTTGCTTCCAGGTTCCATGCCAAGGTGCACCATAGCTCTACTCCGATCATCGAGTTTCTTCATATGTACACCCGGTAGCTTCACGAATGCCACACATCCGAACACCTTAAGATGGCCTATATGTGGTTTCTTCCGGGACCAAGCTTCGTAGGGGGTCAGTCCAGTTAGAGCCCTCGTCGATACACGGTTGAGGATGTACACTGCATGCCTGACAGCCTCCCCCCAAAAGTATGCCGGCATCTGCATGCTCTTCAATAGACTTCGTGCCATTGCCACCACCGTCCGATTCCTTCGCTCTACAACACCGTTCTGTTGTGGGGTGTACGGTGCTGTGAGGTGTCTTAGGATTCCAGTATCTTCACAATAGCTTGTAAACATGTGTGAACAGAATTCACCTCCTCGATCTGTTCTAAGAACCTTTATCTTGCATTCAGTTTGGGCTTCAACAAGCACCCAGAACTTCTTGAATGCATCCAATGCTTCATTCTTCGATTTTAACATGTAAACCCACATTATTCGGCTATAATCATCAACTAACAAAAAAAAGTACCTGTTTCCAGCAGGTGTAGGTGGTGATATAGGACCACAAAGGTCGCCATGAACCAACTCCAAGACCTTCTCGGCATTGTAGCTTGAATGGGAAGGGAATGGATTCCTTGTTTGCTTGGACATCAAACACCCCTCACACAATTGTGTAGGGTGTTCAATCTTGGGAAGCCCGTACACCAACTCCTTCGCAGACATCATCTTCATTGCTTGAAAGTTTACATGTCCAAGCCGTGCATGCCATAGCCATGCCGTTTCCGATATCTTTGCCATTAAGCACGCAGGCATGCATTCTTCAAGTTCAATTTTGTAGAGTCTGTTTGGTGATCTTTTCACCTTCATTAGCAGCTTCCCATGTCTATCATGAACCCAGAGGAACTCACCATGGAGGATAACCTTGTTTCCATCTTCAGAAAGTTGTCCAAGACTTATGATGTTGTTGCACAGGTTTGGTATGAAGTAAACCCCACGAAGTAGTCTCTGCTCTCCGTTTTTGCATTGAAATACAATGGATCCCTTGCCTTCAATGTGTACAGTTGTACCATCACCTAACTTGACTTGTCCCTTGATGTTAGCATCCAAGTCCTTGAATTTAGATCTCTGGCCCGTCATATGATTGCTCGCTCCATTGTCCAAGTACCACAGCTTGGACTCCTCCCAATTATCATTGCTTGTGCACAACTTTGGAACCACCTTCTCCTCATTTAGGAGAACCATGTTGTGCCCTTCTTGTGCACTCACGGACAGCAATAACGCTGGCTCATCATCTCGAACTTGAGTCAAGTTTGCCTCCAGGTTTTGTTCACGTCGAGGCTTGCGACACTCCGACGCATAGTGCCCAAAAATGTCACAGTTGTAACATTTTACTTTGCTCTTGTCACGGCCTCCATTGAAGCCACGGGTACCTTCACCTTCTTGATTTGATGAGCTGAAGCTACGGCTGCCTCGTCCCCTTCCACGACCACGGCCACGGCCACGGGGCTTGCCATGGCCCTGGTTATCGCTAGAGTGCCCCTTTCCTCTTGACGAATAATCAGCATCACCTTTCTTCAACCGTGCCTGCCACTCAGTGTGAGTAAGCAGGAGTTGTCCGCTGTTGGTCTCGTCTCGACCGCGTATGCGTTCTTCGTACGCTTTGAGGCGGCCGATCGCTTCCTCGACCGGCATAGTCTCCACATCCGCAACTGCTCGATCACAGCAACGACCTGCAGGTACTTGTCTGGAACTGAAGCGAGCAGCTTCTTGACGATGACGACGTCCTCCATCTCGTCTCCCAATCCTCGAATCTTGTTTGCGAGGGTCGTCAATTTCCCCGCAAACTCATCGATGGAGTCTGTCTCATTCATACGAAGAGCCTCGAACTCACTCTTCAAGGTTTGAATCCTTGCCTTCTTCATCCGATCAGCGCCTAAGTACCTTGTCTTCAGACTTTTCCAAGCTTCCTTAGCCGTTTTGTGCTTAGCCAGCTGGAGTAGGATCTCCTCGGGGACAGCCTGAAAAATGCACGCCAACGCCATCTTGTCTTTCTTCTTTTCTACGACCACCCCGGCCGTGGGTTCAATGGCGTCCCAAACGCCTTGAGCCTCCATGAAGACCTCCATCTTGATCGCCAAAGTGGAGTAGTTGCAAGACGTCAACATCGGGTAGTGCAAGGTTATGCTCCCCTCCTTTGTTGCTGGCACCGACGAGTGCTCGACGATCGACATCTTATCAAAGCGAAGGTACTTTGGCATACACCCGGTGCTCTGATACCAAGTGTAGGGAGAAAGAAAATAACTACCCACTGGGAAAATGAAGAAGACAGAAGCGGTGGGGAAAGAGTTCAGTTGTATTACTGTTGCATGAAATAAACGGATACACAGAGATATCTAATCATAAACTCAAACATACATATTTAAAGACAGTAAGCTTCTAACTGCTTCCTACATTTCCTCAATTATTCCTTCTTATTTGCTCCACTTACCACACTAACATCTTGACTAATTCAATACTAACAAAATGACTACTTCATCCTGACCAACGTACTGGCTTCCAATCAGGCGATTAAGCTTCCACAAATTCAGCAAGGTCGGATTAAGTCCAACACCTGTTCGGTCCTATCCGGCAAGATCTGGAGATGCCGACCCATCAACCAAGCCGAGCCGAACTCGTAGAGTCCTGCCGGAAGTTAGCATATGCCACCTCCGCATCCACTTTCTAGGACCTTGGTGCGATGCCTAAAAGAGCCGAGAGTCAACCAGAAAATAACTAGTTGGCTGAAGAACGCACAACTACCCCGTTCCGATGTTGGGTCGAGCTTCTTCTTACCAGGGTAAGTTCGGTTATCCAAGTTTGTTTCTGCCATTTTCTTCCTGAGATAAGAAAAAGTATAGAAGAAGATTTAATAGCAGAATATAGCAATGCACTATTCACGAAAAATAATAGTAGAAGAAATGGTTAGAGGAATAGCTTATGTAGTTACTGTTTATGTGAAAGAAATAGAGGAGAGAACAATGGTTCTCACAAACGAAATTTGGGTGGGCACTTTTAAAAGAAACATAATTAATGAACAATGGAGGAAGAAGGTTAATAATATTTTACCTGCATGGGAATAGAAACCACTAGCAAAGGAATAGGAACACTTGTTCACGTGTAGAAGAAAGTAAGTAAAAGTGATTTTTTCCATGTGTTTGGTAATCATCTTTACACTTGGAACCTTCATTAATCCCATAATTACAAAATACTCCTATAGATGTTTAATATGTTGTTGTCTTGGAATACTATATTAATAGCATATAATAAAGAGTTAGATTAACAAAATATACATATAAGTAGTATAGTTTATTGCAAATAAGATTAGCTTTTGACTAATGAAATTTTAAACCAAAGATATACTAGTAATTGGATAAAAATATTAAGCCAGGACCTAAGTAAAAAATATAAATTTTAATAACATTTTACATAATCTTATGTAGGTCTTTGAAATAGGTTGATTTCAGAGTAAAACTCGAGTTGGGTGTCTGTAACCTTGGGCCAGACCTTGGTACCCGCAACCTCAGCGCAGATTTGTGGTAATGTTTCAGGCAAGATACCTTGCCTCCCTCTACAGTTCATTTTTATGCTTATAGTTCTTCTGTTTTTAGTATGTTATCATTTAGTTACTCTAGTTGATATGGATTAAGATGTTTTCTACATACCATGTTTACTAGCTTATTGTCTTGCTTGTATATCAGTATCACCTGACTTGATAGCATAGTACACTAGGCTTGTCCACATTATGGTTCATGCTAGAGTTGTCCTTACCTGTGTCATGACTGAGTTTTACCGTGTCGTCACATGTATCTTGACTGAGTCGTGTCTACAAGTATGTGTAATTGAACTGCTATTCCTGTATTGTTTCCACAACCTGCGAGTCCACAATTGGGGCGAGGGTTGACCGTTTACACCTGCAAGTCCATAATCGGGGCAAGGGTGTTTTTCTTGATCTGTTTGTACCTGCGAGTCCACACTCGGAACGAGGGTGATTTGTCGTGAACTAACCTGCGCGTGCACACTCGGGGCGAGGGTTAGTGATTAGTTCAAACCTGCGAGTCCACACTCGGGGCGAGGGTTTGGTATTCCATTGATCTCTTGTTCTTCCAGCAGTTCATTTATGTATAGTTGATCCTGTATCCGTGTTCATAGTTACCCGTCAGTAGCCATATGTCAGCCTCATGTCTATTTTTTGTTTATACACTGTTTATATTATTGCATGATTAAACAGTTAGATAGGCATGTTTTTATGTATCTTGCTATGTCCCCTGAGGACCTGATGATCTCTTCAGGTAGCTGATTGCATGGAGTTAGTTAGCGGCTCATGATGGTAGTGATTATACCTACAGGAACACAGGTATTTGCTTGTGATATTTCTTTATTATCCTCTCGTGCTTTATATCCCATACCATGATATACTCTTCTTATTTTATAGACTCATATCATTCTTGGAGTATAATCGAACAATATGCTAATGGACTGCAGACCATGACCCATAATTGTTCATTCATATTTTATATTCTTATTGTGGATTGAGATATAGTGATGCCTTGCCATAAATTGGCAGTATACCATAGCCGTGACAGTATTTACGTACTCGGGTTGGGCTGGAGTCCGCTCGATATGTAGCTGGCTTGTTCACGAGTTCGCGTCCGAAAAACGGGTGCGGGTCGTGACAAGTTTTTGTGGTGGCCCATGCAGGTCAGAACATATCGTATCGGTTACGTAACTGTACTGATACGAGCCTGCGAATATGACTAAACCATTAGAAATCTCAATCCACTATGCCTTGAAAATTCTCTTAGAAATTTCTCTACCTTCTTTGAAACTTCGTATTCGTTCTCGATTATTCTCCCTGGCCTTCTTGTACCAATGATTCTCGTCCCTTTTTATTTCGAGGTGACGAATGATCGTGTTGTCTAGGATTTATCAGAAGTTCTTAAGTTATAGTATAATATTGCTTGACTATTCAATATTTAGTTGTTTACAGATATGAGGGATTATAGATGCCATACGTCGTAGATATCTGTTGGTAGAATGTTAGCAACTAGTTACATTATTATGTAATTTTAGTGACCGTATTTTGAGGAGTAGTGTGACCAAAGGTGGGTAGAAGTCCTCAAGTATTCGGAGTTATGAAATGGCTAGGAGGAAGATATAAACTATTTTCGAGGAAGTTAAAATTTAAGGAGATTAAGGTAATAGTAGATTTATTTTTTGAATTTAAGGAATAGTTATGAATTAGAATTTCAAGGACGAAATTATTTTTAAAGTGGATAGATTTGTAGCTCCCCTTCCCAAAAAATTTTGAAATATTTTTTATTATTTATTATTTGAATTAAATGGTGATTTTTAGAAATATTGGTACGATTTTTCGGGAGCCAAATAAAGGGGGTGTATATGATATGTTCACCAAAACTACTATTGGTTTATTTAAATTTTTGTTGTTATTAAAAGTATTATTATTATTAATGTTGTTATTCTTAAATAAAATCATATATTATAATTGGTCATTTTATTTCTTGTTAAATAAAATTATATATATGTACATATGTCTATAAATAGATCTGCACTAGAAAAGATAATATGGATATTTTATTTAGTGTTTATGGAGATTGAAATATATAAAGAATATATATATATATATATATATATATATATATATATATATATATATATATATATATATATATATATATATATTTTCTTTATATATATAAAGAATATATATAAAGAATATATATATATATATATATATATATATATATATATATATATATATATATAAGAGAGAGAGAGAGAGTTTTATAAAGAAAAGAAAACATAAGAAAAGGGAAAGGATGCTGTTGAAATCCCCCAACCCGCGAGCAAGCCCAAACCAAACCAAGTGCCCAGTAACCCAATCACAACTCCCTGGCAAGCCGCATACTATATATAGATAATGACAAGGAAAACCCTAACCCTATCTCCTCATCCAGCTCGGGTGATCCCTCCATATTATACATACCTCTCCCCATGCCAGCGTCGAGTTCCTGCATGTACAATCGGCACACACCGCACAAGCCGAATGCTAGCCTACCTTCGTATGATCTACCAGGTGTAGAAGCATGGAAAATAACAAGAAAAGCCCATGCGGCTCGGATAGAAAAAGTCTCATGCGGCTCAGGAATCCGTTAGACATTCATGCGGCTCAAAAATCCTTTAAAGCCTCATGCGGTTCGGATAGCTCCATGCGGCTCAAGAAGAAGCCACGTGGCCCAAAGCAGTTCGCCTTTACAGCTGGCCATAAAGCAACTGCTTCATTAAATGCCCTGACGGCAGCTCTGACAGAAAGGCGGAGTGACAGCTTTGACATAAAGCTGAAAAGATAGCTCTGACATGATGGCACGCTCCTAGGGAAAAGAAGAAAATCTTTTACAGCTGGCATGATCCGCCAAGTCCAAAGCTCCCTATGCGGCTGCCACTCCTATGCGGCTGTCACCCCTATGCGGTTGCTTCCTTCATGCGGCTGCCCCCTTCATGCGGTTTCCATTCTCATGCGGCCGTCACCCTCATGCGGCTGCTACCTTCATGCGGCTAGGAGTGTGGGGGCCACCCATATGCGGTTCATTTAGAGACCGCATTCATGCGGCTCTGTCTGGACGTCCCATTCACGACAGTTGAGACACGTGGCAGTCCTCATGACAGTTGAGACGCGTGGCGATCCTTATGATAGTTGAGACACGTGGCAGTCTTATTCCCTCAGAGTTACGGCTACTAGCAAATCATAATAGCCCAGATTTGTTATAATCATCATAATTACCCAGATCAAATCAGATTTATTGTAATTAAGCAAATTGAACACGTGGCGGGATATCCGAGCTTGTCATGACGAATTATGAAGATTCATTGCAATCAACATTAATTACCCATGCGGATTTGGCGCAATCAAGAATTAACTGTCCAGATGTGATGCAATCAAGATTAATGGTCCAGATGATTGGCCGCCGACTTTTCAAGGGGGAATCATTACAAACCCTAATGATCACACCCTCACTTTTATAAATAGCAAGGTGCCATTACCTTGCAAACCCTGGAGAATTCTGGAGAAAAAAGAGAAGGAGAATTCCAGAGAGAAAGAGACTCTCTCCACCCGGCTGGACACACAGAGAGACAAAGGCATGCACAGAGGATTCTTTCCACACATCCCAAGAGCATTTCTTCATCAGAGCCAAGGCTACGTCCGATAGTCCAAGGAGTAAGGCAGAGCCGTCGTCACTTTCCCGAGCCTCTATCGTCACCCTCCCAGAATAAAAAATAAACAATCATACTTAGATTGTTGTACCTAGGTTTTCATTCCTAGGCTTTCTTTGCACGAGCGAGTTTGAATTGTGAGTCTAAGTTCAGTCCTCCTGTAAATTTGTTCTGTACTTTTATAATCAATGGCAAACATGATGGCGACTATGCTGGAGACTGACTTTTCCACGGCTGAGAAGTTGGTGACACAATCGGACGCAGCCAAACTTGGCTCCACTCAACAAATGCTGGTCGTCCGGTTCGACCAACATGCGTTTGAAGAAATGCTCTCCGATGGGAGCGCTGGCCCGGTCCAGCGGCGAGTCCGCACGAAGAAGGCCCGCAGGGAGTGGAGGCCCAAATCATTCGTTCCTCCCCAAACTCTCGAAGAAGTACTCTCTGTTGCTCAAGACGGCGGAGAAAACTCTCATGCGGCCCTGCTTCAGGCCATAGAGGACTCTGCTATCCCCAAGTTCGGCAGAAGAAAACACTATGATGCTGGACTTACAGGGACAAAGAGGAACTCTAGGCGGACCAAGCCGCATAAGGGTGCCAGCCGCATGAAGAAGGCTCATGCGGTCGCAACCGCCAGCCGCATAGAGAAGACTCATGCGGCCACAAAAGTCAGCCGCATGCAGGCAGCCTGCACGGTCACGACTCCCAGCCGCATCCCGAAGGTTCATGCGGCCACCGCTCCCAACCGTATACAGAAGGGTCATGCGGCCATACATGCCAGCCGCATGCTGACAGCCTGTATGGCCACCAAACCCAGCCGCATACCATCTGCTCCATGTGGCTCACGGTTAGTCTTCGACCGCTTCTCAGGCGATCCTGACCCCAGATGCTCTCATGTGCCAATCTCTGTGGACTCTTCCTACTATGCACTCTCAGGTGCTAGAAGGAAGAAGTCTCGGGCAGCGCGAGCTCGTCGAGCTCAGATAGCTGTCCCAACTTCTGACTATCAGGGCGTCCCGCTGACTATTACGCGAGCCCCTGATGGAAAGTTGTATAAAACTATCCGTGTCCAGCCCCCGACGGCCAACAAACGGGATAGTTATCAAGAGTTTCCTAACAATGATCAGGGGCAAGTACTCCTACTACCCCACATCAGGGAGCAGGCGGGATGCCAACACACTCATGTGCTCAGAACTCCCGGGCCCACAAAATGGGTGACTTGCACAACGTAATTCTTCACAAACGCAAGGAAAGAGACGAAGACTCGGTGTACAGAGAGTCCTTTCGGGGACATCACTGCACCCAAGTCATTATCAACTGCTGCTGTAATAAGGAAATAATACAAGAAGACCGGCAGTCCGTCTTCCAACGACTGTAATACCCAAGCTTAGAAGACGAAGCACTTCTCGTCACCTCCTGCAATTCTGCTCTGAAGATTTCTGGTAGCGGTAGAGGGAAGAAAACAAATGTCTTCAGTCCAAAAATCTCCACCGACGTAACCAAGAAACTCTCTTCTAAGTGGTTGTCTACCACCGTTACAGGAGGAGTTTACCATGGTACCCGCTCAAAGACGAAATCTGCCACACTTGGAGATTCGTCGTCCACATCTCTGGGAGGCACTGGAGCCGGGGGTAGCACTCCCCCAAATATCCATGACAATTCGGTGTTCCAAGAAGATAATCCAGAGGAAATGATTCACCCAACAGATGCAGCAGATCCCGACGTCCCCCAGGATGTCCACAACTCTCAAGATGAGGCGAGCTCTGAAGCTGGGGTTACCACTCCTTCTGAGTCCGAACCAGAGGAGAACATTCCTACGTACCCTGACAATTTCTCTGTACAAGGATATGACTCAGAGGGCACATCCTCCACCGTTCCTTCCATCTCTCCTCACGTGAGGACGGTGTTCATGACGGATAGCAACCAAGATGGTTCCAGTGATCGCCAATGCATCGACACTCTGGAGGCCATACTACATGCCTTAGTCAAGTCCATGGACGAGATCAAAACGACCCTTCTAACTTTGCAAGGAAGGTCGCCTGGCCAAATAAGCTTAAGTCCCACGGTCAATGTGGACTCGAACTCAGCTGCACCAAACTCGGGTGATAATCCTCCTGAAATGTCGGCTCCCACCACTGCAAGCGAGGCCAGGGAGGCAAGAAGAGAAGTCCAGGAGCTCCAGGCCATGTTTTACGCCCGAGAAAACTGCCAAGACCTCAGGATACGACAACCGTATCCTGCTGCGTAAAGAGATGCTCCCTTCCCACCAAGATATAAACCATTTAACATCAATCCATATGATAGGAAGACATCTGCAAGCAGGTACATCACCTACTTCGAAGTCACAACCGACCATATGCCTCATGACGACGCCATCCTTACACGATTGTTCATCGGAGCACTGGAGGGGGTCGCCTTCGACTGGTACCGCAACTTGCCGGACAACTGTATACATTCCTTCGTCGGCTTCAAACGTATGTTCCTGGAGAGGTTCAACAAAGTAGGACAAGACGTGACAATGTCCACCCTCATGGACGTTGTTCAGGGAGAAAAGGAGCTGACAAGAAACTACATCGAGCGATTTTGCCAGATCGCGATGAAGTTGCCTTCCGGTAACCCTGATTCCTCCTTAATTGAAATTTGCCAAAAGAGGCTGCTTCCCACGATCAGCCTCTGGATGGGCGAAAGTCAGTTTAAGGATTGGAAGACTTTCATTATCAGTGCCACTAGCGCAGAAGACAAATTGAAAAAAGCTCGCCAATTGGGATTGCACGTCTCAGAAGGAGAGGACAAGGGCAAACGCCCTAGCACCAACAACAACAATGGTGGTAACCCCTCCAACAATCGAGACAATAAGGGCAAACAAGCTATGGTGGCCGACACAACCCCAAAACCTGAATCGAAGCCGGCAGAGAAGTAGTGGCCTCAGATGACCTATTCCTTCGAGGATGGCCATGTCAAGCCCATCTTGGTCATGCTCATACAAGGAGGTCGAATTCAGCTCCCTCCTCTGAGGCGTGAACCTCGTCTTGCTGAAATGGAGAGCCCCAAGTACTGTCACTACCATCGCTATGTCCACCATGCTACACATGAATGCTATCAACTGAAATGATACATCCAGCATCTTATCGATTCTAAGGCCTTGGCCATCGATTTCGAAGAGGTGATCGTAGCAGCCAACATGGTGTCGGTACAATTCGGCAGCTTCCCTCCGATGAAGACTCAAGATAGAGTAGTTCCAGTCCCCAGAGCAAGGATGGAGATCGCTAATCTTCCACCTCCCCGAAACCAGGATGCTGGCCTAGTACCCCTTAACACATCACGAGGGAAGGTCATATGGGTCCATCCGGATCTGGTACCTGGAATGACTCAGTCCGCACCTCCCTCTACTAGCAAGAAGAAGAATGGAAAAGTCAAATCATGCCGCACAATCTTGACAGAGGTCGAAGAAGCTACTGCCGTCGTTAACCGTTCCGGCGCACAAACCCAACCTCCACTGGGTAACTCGGCTGAAGACCATCAGCCGACAACTGCTGATGCTCCAGGACCTTCGCAGCCTTCGACGACCGACAAGCCTAGGCCGAAGGAGACTCGCTTCGACAAACCGCTCCGAAGTGAAATACCTCATGGGCAGGAGAGGCCCTACAACTTCGACATCTTGGCACAATTGGCTAACACACCGACCAAATTATCGCTATACGAGCTCCTGAGGCTCTCCAAGGATGTTCGCATCGCATTAAGCGAGGCACTCCAGAATGCCGATGCATATCTGGCTTAGTCGAATCTCACTGGGGAAAGCTCGCCTGCAGATCTCCAGGTAAGCGCTTATACGGGTTCAATGCCGAACATTTTCTTCCCTCCACAGGATATGCTTATCAAGACCAACCTGCACGATCGCCCTCTATATTATACTGAATACATTGGCAATATCAAGGTGGATCGGATGCATATTGATCCCGGTTCTTCCATAAGCATCATCCCGAAGAGCCTACTACACCATCTGCACATCCCAATGCATCGCCTGACGCCGACAAGCACCGCCATCAGCGGTTTCAATTCAGGCATGAGCTATCCGATCGGGAAGATTCGCTTAAGGAGCCAAATCGACGACCTTCAGTCAGAAGTGACCTGTTACGTCATAGATGCGGACACTTCCTACAACATTCTCCTGGGGCATCCTTGGATACACGATTACTGATCGTGCCCTCCCCACTGCACCAGTGCTTTAAGTACGTCGACAAGTACGGCTTCGTAAGGACATAATTTGTCGACATCGATCCCTTCAAAGGGGTCGAATCCTACTACTCAGATTCATGCTTGTACGAGAAGTCGAAAAAGTACCTTGCCGAAGGAGATACTCAAGCTCAAAATGAGGCGGCAATTGGATCGGAAGAACCTCTGACAATCCACCTTCAAGACCGCAAAACCTGGCAGAATTGCGCCCCTTACAGCCACTCTACGTAAGGACGCAATCAGCCTCTCCGTACAGGAGGAGCAGATGATAATCCGACTGCCAAGGTCTGGCCAAGCGCCAAGACCCATGACAGAGACACTGCCAATCAGGCTGCCTAAAGCTAGACAGCAACAAATAGAGGAGCTCAACCCCTCTGTCAAGCCGATGACGATTCGTCTTCCCAGAATGAATCAGCAGCCAAGCGCTAAGCCGGGGACTGCTAGCCAGCCAACAAATCCCCGCCCAGCACCGAGCACCAAGCTGGGGGTGGCTGGTACGCCAATGACTCCATGTTATACTCCACCAGTGGAGCCCCTGACGATTAAGCTGCCCAAGTCATCCTCCTAGTCTTCATTGATACAGGGGGTGGTTGAAGAAGAGCCAGAGCTGACCAAGTATGTGGCTGCTCACACTGATGTTCCATCCACAGATAATGTAATCCCACTGGAAAAGATACCTTACTTCATCAATAAAGGGTTATCTTTGGATTATCTCGAGCTTAATAAGCTTTATACAACGTATGCTATGGAATACGGTATAGGCACACACCTGCACTCACAGGTGACAAATGTCTACACCGTAAACCAACTTACTCCAGTAGAAGACACTTACCACATAGTCGAAGGAGAGGATCATCCAATCATCTTTGGCCGGAAGAACAATCTACAACCCTTCAGGATAGAAGAAGTTGAGCTCGAACCCGACACCGGGAGACTGCCCCTTTATCTGTATAGTTCCCAATCCAAGTACCTCATGCAAAAATAAGGGTATTATCTGGAAACTACACCAGGCTTAAACTATGGTACTGGACGGCGGTTACCTTTACAATCGTCGGTCCCGGCTGGGAAACCATAAGACTATTACAATAAAACCAGATGTAGGCTAGGTTATGTTACATCGACAACGACCCCGAAAAGCTCAGACGAGGAATGCGACTGGCATTCACACTCAACCGGATCACCAACTTCCGATTCGGACATCATCATCGGGGACGTATTCAGGCAAGTCTTGTCCGTCAATATGGTATTTGCCGACGCCTACGAAGAAGACGAAGACATTCCTGAACTTCTTGAGTTAGAGCCGTGGGCACAATAACTAGATGCGCAATGGAAGAAGCAGTTCGAACAAAGAGAGTCTTCCACCGAAGATGAGGTTGTACAAGTTGATCTCGGTGATGAGTGCTCTCCAAAGCCCATCTTCGTCAGCAAGAGTCTGACAGACGAAGAGCGGGAATCGTTACTGCAACTCGTCAGAGAATACATCGATGTGTTCGCCTGGAGCTACGAAGACATGTCAGGACTGAACCACGAAGTTGTACTTCACAAACTCAATATCTGTCCGGACGTAAAATCGGTCAAGCAACAGCAACGACGGTTCCGTCCCGACATTATGAATGCTATTGAAGCTGAGGTCAACAAACTGATAGCCAGCGGCTTCATCCGCGAGGAACAATATCCAGACTGGGTCACCAATATAGTACCAGTCCTCAAAAAGAACGAAAAGATTCGAATCTGCATCGACTTTCACAATCTGAATGAGGCATATCCAAAGGATAAGTTCCCCTTCCCTATCACAGACATCATGATTGACAACACCTGCGGCATTGAGCGCATGTCATTCATGGATGGTTTCTCGGGGTACAACCAAATCAAGATGTTCTCTGATGAGGAAAAGCATACATCATTCCGAACACCAATTGGCACATACTGCTATACAGTCATGCCTTTCGGTTTAAAGAATGTCGGCACTACCTATCAAAGAGATATGGGTATCATCTTTAGAGACCACTTGCACAAGACAGTAGAATGCTACGTCGACGACATAGCCGTCAAAAGCCGCTCTAAGGAAGATCATCTGCATGATCTGAGGACAGTGTTCGACCTAATGCGAGCGCACAATTTGAAGATGAATCCCACAAAATCCTTCTTGGGCGTATCCAGTGGGAAGTTCTTGGGTTTCATAATTACTTCCCAAGGTATCCACATAGACCCTGAGAAAACGAAGGCAATCATGGAAATGGGTCCTCCGAGAAATCTCTGTGAACTCAGAGGGCTTCAAGGTAGACTAGCTTACATCAGGAGGTTTATCTTTAATCTCTCCTGACGATGTCAACCATTCACCCATCTCATGAAGAAGGGCGTTTCATTCGTATAGGATGAAGAATGACAGCGTGCCTTCGACAGTATCAAAGAATATCTAATGAACCCTCCAGTCCCGGTAGCCCCAATTGCTGGAAGGCCATTCCTGCTCTGTGTAAGAGCAATGGAACATTCTCTCAGTGCTCTGCTAGTGCAAAACAATGATGCAGGCCACGAGCAGGCTATATATTACGTCAGCCGAATGATGATGGGGCCGGAACACCGATATACTGCCATAGAAAAGGAGTGCCTTGCTCTGGTTTTCGCAATTCGGAAGATGCGACACTACGTCACCGGATAAACCATCCACGTCGTATCAAGAGTTAACCCCCTCAGGGTCCTCATGATCAAGCCAGGTGCACTCAGCTCTCGCCTCGCTACCTGAAGATATTATTGTCTCCCTACCACATGATCTTTGTCCCACAGAAGGCCGTTAAAGGTCAAGCTTTGGCAGACTTTTTAGCAGCTCATCCAGGTTCGAAGTCAACCAGAATAGACGAGAAGATTCCAGATGAGGTCGCCGATTCAAATGTGGCCTCCTACGATACTGTATGGCGAATGTTCTTCGACGGCGCTTCTAGAACTGGGCCCAAGGGCAACGTCGCCGCTGGGGTCGGAGTGGTGCTGATTTCTCCCACCGGGCTAGTAATTAATCGGGCTTATTCACTTACGGAGCCCTGCTCAAACAATGTGGCCGAGTACAATACTTTGGTCATTAGCCTCCGACTTGCCAAGGAGCTGGGGGTAGAGTACCTTGAAGCATACGACGATTCGCAG
Source organism: Iris pallida (assembly GCA_029216955.1). Classification (NCBI taxonomy): domain Eukaryota; kingdom Viridiplantae; phylum Streptophyta; class Magnoliopsida; order Asparagales; family Iridaceae; genus Iris; species Iris pallida. Next base: position 31,655 of record JANAVB010044425.1, read on the forward strand.
CTAATCGTTAACCAGATTCGGGGCTCATACGAAGTGCGTCACAAAGACATGATCCCCTATCACCAAATAGCGATTGACATCATCTCGTCCTTGGGAGGGTTCTTCATAGAACACGTTCCCAGGCTCCAGAACATTGAAGCCGATGCCCTAGCAGGCCTTGTCGCTTCCTTAGCAGTTTCGAATCATGCCCATTATCTGGTTGACATCATAGGCCGTGAGTCGGTCTGTCCCAAGAATAATATTCAATGTATTGAGAGTTACTCCGCGCTGACAGTCGACGAAACACCAGACTGGAGACAACCATTCATCGACTTTGTTGTCTACGACATCCTGCCAGAGAATCCGAAGGAAGCAAATTCTATTAGAAGACGTTCCCTCAGATTCTTCTATGATACAGAGACGAAAATGCTATATCGATGATCCTACGATGGATTACTGCTTCGATATTTGTCAAATATAGAATCCAAAGAAGTCATACGTGAAGCTCATGATGGCATCTGTGTGGCCCATCAGCCTGGCCCGAAACTACAAGACCGTCTTCGCCGAATGGGCTACTACTGGCCCATGATGGTTGCCGATGCGATAGACTATACAAAAAAATGCAGAGCCTGTCAAGTCTACGCAGATTTCATCCACCAGCCATCCAAATTTCTACATTCGATGGTGGCATCCTGGCCATTCGAAGCATGGGAAATGGACATCATTGGTCCGATCACTCTGCCTTCGTCCCGAGGACACCGCTTCATACTCGCAATCATAGATTACTTCTCTAAATGGGCGGAGGCTATTCCGCTGGCAGAAGTCAAGATTTCAAACGTGATCAGCTTCCTCAAGCATCACGTCATCTACCGATTTGGACTGCCACGAAGGATCATCCACGATAATGGTCCGCAGTTCGCAAGTCACGCTTTCTATCGGTTTTACGACAAACACCGAATCCAGAATATTGCTTCAACACCATACAATCCAGCGGCTAATGGTCTGGCTGAAGCATTCAACAAAACAATCATCAAGCTTTTCAAGAAATTCGTGTCATCAAACAAACGCGACTGGAATAAAAAGCTCGACGAATGCTTATGGGCGTACCGCACTACAGTACGGACGGCCACTGGGAACATGCCATTCTCTCTAGTATATGGAAGTGAGGCGGTTCTCCCATTGGAGACTCAAATCCCCTTACTCCCCGTCGCTCTCGCCTACCGACTGACAACAGATGATAATCACCATCGCCGACTTCAAGTGTTGGAAGCCCTAGACGAGAAGCGCCTATTAGCTCAACAATGAATCGAGCTGTACCAAGCCTGTATCTCCGGAACCTTCAATAAGAAGGTTAAAATCAAAACATTCTAAGTGGGCGATCTCGTTCTGGCAGTTCGGAGGCCGATGGTTATGACTCACAAAATCGTCGACAAGTTCCAGCCAAAGTGGGAAGGCCCGTTCATCATCGATGTTGTATTCTCCAATGGAGCTTACCGCCTCACAAAACAAAATGGAGATTTGCTCATGTTGCCCATCAACGGCAAGTTCTTAAAGAAGTATTACATCTGAAACGACATCCTCCAGGATATTGAGTTATGTACCCTGTGGTACCGCTAAACTCACATTCCGACTTCAGATCTTCTAGAATGACAAGTTACGTACCCTCTGGTACCGCTGAATTCATATTCCAAATCCAAATATCCCTGATGATGAGTTACGTACCCTGTGGTACTGCTCAACTCACATCCCGACTTCAAATCTTCCAAAATGATGAGTTATGTACCCTGTGGTACCGCTGAACTCACATTCCGACTACAAATTCCCCAGAATGACGAGTTACGTACCCTCTAGTGCCGTTGAACTCACATTTTGACTCCAAATCTCCCAGATTGTTGAGTTATGTACCCGTAATTATCGATGAACTCACATCATGGTCATTACAGATAAATCTATATCGCATCTTTTTAGGTAGTAAGTCATGTATGATCATACCTCTGAACTTTCCTCCTAAAAGAGCTCCCTCCTTATGATCCAATACCCGTACTTTCAGTACACAAAAAGGGTAACAGATCCACATATTTTTTGAGACAACCATGTCGATGTTACCTCTGAGTTGTTTCCCTTTCATCAAAAACAAACCGTCCCTCACATAGAACTTCCATGTCCTCATTACCTCTGAGTTGTTCTATGTACCCTTCATGGAGCCCACTCCTGCCATGTCGTCATTACCTCTGAGTGGGAAGGCTCCATCGAAGAAACTCTCATCTTTACCATGTCCTCATTACCTCTGAGTAAGTATGTTGGTTCTCTCCTAACTTATTATCCGTATCCAGAACCAGGGTATGCCAAGGATAATAGGTCCACAAAAAGTCTCCCATTGGGGCAACTACTACAAGCAAAGAATAGAGCGAATATATTATGTTCAATCAAAATTAGTTACATTCACATGACTATATCTCATGAGCAAGCCTGTCACGACCCGCAGCCACCGTGAGGGTACGAGTACGTAACAGCGCCTAGCCTACGCCGCAGTGTCGGCGGTAGAACGCTGTTCTAGGTCATGAACTATAACTAACACAATATAGAATAATCTCCAACTGGAGGCTAATCACAGAAGGTATAACTCAATCACAACTAGAGATAGAATATGATACGATAAAATAGATAAAAAATCCTCAAATAAGGTACAACAGAAATGAAATAACATAAGTTAATAACTACCAGTCTCAACATCCCTAGAATATACAACTCTGAAATCAAGGACAACAACTAATCATAAAAAGAAGAAAAGCCTAGACTATCTATGCTAAACAAGGGTATCATCCCCAGCAGCTACCTGAACCTCCCCAGGGGTCCAGGTCGCAAGTGTCATCTAGGCAAGCTCCAAAGTAAGGGGTGCAGGGTTCCTCATCATCCTTTGTAAAATTTTCAAAAGGTCCTGACGGAGCGAGTATAATACATCTCACGCAGATCATAACAGGTTAGAGAATATAAACATGCAAGAGAGTACGATACATAAAACTGAAAGAAAGTACATGATGTAAACAGAGAGAGAACTTTAATAGAAATATCTACTATAAGTAGAGAGCTACCAGTGACTAGTGATTTAGAGTACAAAGTCGACATGTGAACGGCTTGATTTGCACATGGCTATACTAAAGAGGCCTACATGGCTATCCTACTTTGGAATTGTTCACAAGACTATTTATACTCCCCCATACCCTAATCAATACACAAGGATCCAGACAAGTTATGTTACGCACATGGTTTTCACATGAAGCCCATAGATGGATGTACATGAAGAATACATGAGGGCTCAGAAACTGAGTGCACATGAATTCCATATGAAAGCCCATGCAGGGTGCACATGAAGTATAGGTTATCCATGAATACACGAGAAACATGACCGAACATGATAGCACATGAGAGTACACGAGCGAGCAAGAAGCACATGATAAACATGAATAACATGAGAGCGAGGAATACACGATGTACATGAAACACACGACACGATGCATCCGATGCTTCCGAGGGGGATAACATCTCAATATAAGGATCCATATAGTACCAATCCGTGATAATATCATGACAGCATCAGATAAGGTAAACTAGAGCAGGAATATAATTCTAAGCAAGTTACAAAATGATGAGAGAATGTACTCGCCTGGTATCTGAATAGTTGTAGTAAATATACTGTCCGAGATGAGGTACCTGACTCCTACTTAGAGCAACACAAGTCAAGATGTATACATGGGATGATAATTGTAATCTACAATGCATCTACATGCTGTCTAGGTCAAACTAGGCTAAAGTCAACACTTGGTCAACTCTAGTCAACTATACTAGTCAAGGCTAGGTCAACTAGGTCAAGTCCTAGCCCAACAATTCTAACCAGTCTCACTAGGCCTAACCAAGCCTAGGCTAGCACTCACATACAATCACAATGCTATACAAGCTATCAAACCTATAATTTACACATATATTTCACATACAAGCATCAAACTTATTTATATATTTATATACCACATTATTCATGCCTATATTGTATTACCTATATTACATATCATTCCTGCCTACCTTGCATACATACAAGTCATGCAACATGCATACTTACCTACATATTCTCATTCATGCTTACATTTCATAATCATTTGAATTCATTCATTTATATCATTACATGTATACATACATATCTATCCATAACTACTATACAACCAATATAGGATCAACATGCATAATAGGAGCTAATTTTGTATATGTATATAGGTATGTAAGGGGGAAGACATGAGAGGGGAACATGTATGTGTACATGTGATGTGAGAACAGTGTGAAAATGTGTGGCAAAACCTAAATCCCAGATTAGACAGTCCTAAACAATTGAAAACCCAATGTTAGACACAACTACCTGCCCTATACTAATGTACACAACAGTGATACTAATTCCCAGGTTTCAGTGTAAAAGGAGTCTCAATTTAGAGGGGTTTAGATTGTATGGATGTGTAGTGGTGTGTCTAGGGTTCAGGAAAACAGTGTGTTCTCTGTTTCCAGTCCCTGTTTTCAGTTGTGTGCGCATGTGGGAGTGTGTAAAGAGTGAGTGAGAGGGGGTGGTCTGGACTCAGTTCTTATAGTCCTAGGTAACTACGCATGAAATAATCTTCAATGAGAGTAAAACCAAATCAATACACATGTTTTAAATTTCTTAAACTCAGTTCACAAGTTCATCATCTCAGTTATTTGTAAATGTGTCACAGGGTTTAGTTTCTAATTAGTGACATGTGTGTGTCTTGTGAATGTGTGTGTGAGAAATTCAACATGGGTTTTCGATTTTCAGAAAAGAAGGAAATCTCAGATTCAATTTTAAATTAAAACAGTGCAATGTGTGTCTCATTGTTCAATCTAGGTTCCAGTTTTCAGTTGATATAGGAAATAACATTGTAACTTAACCCACTATTTCAGGAACACCATTGCAATTTAACATTTCAAAGGTGGGAAATATTCCTAGGCTAGCAGTGTACATTCATAACAGTGCTCAGGATTCACAAACAGTGTGTTCAAGCAGGATATTAAATCAGTGAACATGAATTTTCATGAATGGTTCTCAGGTATTAAGTGACAGTGCTCTATATAGCAGTTCAGCATTCACAATCTGATTTGAAACCTAAAATCTAACACCAATCAATAATCAATCATTTCAGTTATTTATAGGTGTACCCACATTGCATCTAATCAACCAATTTTCAGTAAAACACATGTCAGTTGGGGATTTCCAGAAAAAATAGTGCATATGTGGCAGTGTATACATAACAGTCATATACATTCCAGGTTTATATCAATTGTTAACGTTCAGTAATTCAATTTTACAACCAACCAACAGTGATCCTATATATCCTATGGACAATTCATATATCCAAAAACCAAAACCAATATCCCAATTTTTTGAACTCAACTCAGACTTTGACAGGGAAATAGTGTAACCCCAAACCAATTTCGATATCCCAATCCTTAACACACCTCTTAAACCAACATTTGATTATTCTACTACATATGTAATGAGTTTATCTAGGTAATTAAACAGGGGAATTGGTTTTGAAACACATTAAATTTAGGAAACTCGAAACAATACCATGTATCAGGAATCCCATTTCAAATCCAAAATCAATAAAAAATCAAATCGAAAGTTCCAAAACAGGTGTACATGAATGTTCCCTACATGTATACGTGTCTAGGGGGTCCATTCGTGTCCAGGAAACTGGACACGAAGTGTCCCAATTCGAAATGGAACAGTCAACTAAAACTGGCAGTGGGGACTGCCTCGTGCAGCCATGTCGAGTCCAATTGGACTCAACTCACAATACGAGGAGGGTCGTATCCGTGTCTAGTGATAGAGTGTGTCTAGTGCTAGGGAGTAGACACCCTGAATCGGGTCTAGACCGTGTCGTGTCCAAACTAAACGTACATATCAGACGCAATTTTCCGCTCGTGTGCAGCAGTGTGTGTCCCGTGCGCGTGCGATTTCTCCTCGTGTAGTGAACCATATGCTCCCAAATTTTGGAAGCATAGTGTCAGTGATTGCCCCAACATTCCCACAAAATTTCGTGTCCCGACGTGTCCTATATAGTGAGTACTAGGGCCCGATATGCAGGACACCTAGCCGATGCCCCGTGCAGCGTGTCCGACACCAATTGCGACACAAAAATGACACCAAAATAATTTTAGTCTTCACAAAATATATTATACACACATAGATCTATAATTCCATGTAATTAGTTTTTCAAAATCGAAAATAAAATCCTTTCTGACATTTTAACAAATACCTACACACACGTCATGATACGTGTTCGATACGGACACCAAACGGATACGAAATCCACCCAAATTCTAGGGACAGCTAGGGGACACTTTAGGCTAGCCTAATATGCAAAGAAATCGGAATTGTAATACAATTTAAAGGGTTTTACCTATAGGTGCAATTTGCAAAAAAAAAGCCTCAAATGGGGGGTGTTCTTCTTGATGGGCAAGTGCTCCAAATTGATCCCAAACTGAAATGCCTCTCTACCAACAGTCCATAATCATCAATTAGAACCCAATGCAAAAGACTAGGATGAAAAAGGAGGTTATATGAATAAAATAAGAATTTTGAAGAAGGGAACAAATCTTGGTTTTTGTCAAATGGAGAAATGATATAAAAGAGGCAAGAATAATAGAAAGAGAGATTTTATAGGGTTGGGAATGACCTAGTGGCTGGTCACTTAGGGTTTAGTTAGGGTTAGGGCTCCTAGTTTTGGGCCATGTGCTAAGTTTTATAAGTCATGGAACCAATTCTAAGTCTCAAGCCTATGGACCAAATCACTAAGCCTTCTATTCAAGTCTTGATTCCTACATGACTAACTTAGATTGACTTAAGTTAGACTAGGGTCTCACCATGCTAATCAAGCCACCTTAACTAGAGTCATCATATAGGTTAGCCTCTTAAGTCACAACTAGTAAAAGTCAAAATCAACAATCGTCAATCTAATAAATAAATAAATATTCTAATAAGTCAAAATGACCAAATTACCCTTAGACTAAAAATGATAATTAGATATTCAAAATCCAATGGTTAGGCTCTTGGACAGACAGTCTCTACGGTTTCACTAGCTGCACATCAAAATTACAAGTCATGATTTTTAAATAGTTTTAAAATGATTAAAAATCACCAAAATCATATTATTATTTAATATCATAATTTAATAATTAAAATCATAAAATATTAAAATTACCCTTATTTAGAAAACTGGGTGTTACAAAGCCAGAAAAGTTCTCTATCATTTCATTCAGACAAGAAGGAAGAAGATTACATTGATGTCCAAAAGAAGCAAAACACAAACTGCAGCTAAAGAGAGACAGAAATATCAAGACAAAAAACGGACATTTATGAGGGCCTACGAATCCTAGTTGCGGGGGCGCATATACCAATCCCTCAACCATTTTTCATATGAAGGATCAACTTGAGCAAAATTCTCGTTCGGAGCAGGAGGGTCAGAACTCCCAAAACTACCGCAGTCAGACTGGGGCTCCTCCTTTACAGCAACTTCAATAGGCGCCAGCCCTCCTTTCTGTTCCTCCATTTTTGGTATTACCTCCTCCTTCACGAGCGATGACTCTTGATTGAAAGGAGGCAGCAGCTCTTCCTTCACAATGATCTCAGCCTTCGGCAGGGATGCTGCAAGAATCAAAGATAGAAAGAAATAAAGTTAGAAGATGGCCAGAGCCTCATGCGGCCCAGTCCAGATGAGCTTATGCGGCCCTGTTTGAGGAGGCTTCATGCGGATCGATTCAGAGAGACTTATGCGGCTCTGTTCGACGGGTCATTATGCGGTTCAGTTTGTGAAGTGTCTATGCGGCTACTAGACAAACTCCCATGCGGCTCGGACATGGGGTATACGCCCATGCGACTCGGACGTGGGACATACATGCGGCCCATACAATTTGAATAGTTCAATGAAGACGAAGAACGAATTAAAGGCTTGTGCATAAAGCATGCAACAGAGCCGTCTTTGTTATGGTTTCGAAGTATACGATCCGCCCAAACCCTTACCAACAATAGTGGGGTGAACGTCGGGGTGAACTTCAGGCACCGTGGCTGACGAAGAAGCCACTCCCTTACCCTTCGCCGCGGCTTTGGAAGACTTGGGGGCCATTGTTGATTGATGAGCGAAAAAGGAAGACGAAGGCAGCAACTTAGGGCAAGAAGAGTTGAAGACAGAAGAAAGTAAAGAAGACTCTCTGACCAAAAGCGCTCCTATTTATAGGCAGAAGGAGGTGTTTGGGTTATATACTAAAAGCATCACTTTTGTAGTAACCTTATTTCCTTAAATTTTGAATGAGAATCATATGGGCAAATGTTTGCATATTGTATTTGTTGCAAGTGTTAATACAAATGTCTGATATTCTATATTATAGATAATATGGTGTGTGGTGTCACACAGAAGATCATATTATCAGTTTTCTATGGAGTATATAAATAGTTCACAACCTAGATGGACTTGGACAATCTATTGGAAAGGTTGTAGTATAATCTGGTATTAGTCTATCTTGACTATAGGTTTACACTAGTACACTTTGTGTGTATTAAACAGGACCACTTGAGGTTGTTCTCTTTGTACTGACTACATAATAGAACAAACACCTCTGTTATTATGGATGCTTGTGCTCTTAATCCGGATATAATAATGGACATGTATATGCAGTGTGCATTACTTTGACTCATAAAAGAGTGAGATTCATTATGGATCAACAACCTCTGTGAATTGGGTAATAATATTGTATGTATGATGGGCTGTTAATTGTAAATAGAATCCATGTCCCGATACATCGGGTTGATGATGTCCTCTTAAGGAGCTCATAAGGATTGTCATGTAAACCCAGCAGGTAGAATATATCCGACATGACAAATAAAGTTGAGCGGTACTACTTAAGGATAAAAGATGTCGATCAATATAGTTGTCAGTAACTTGATTTGATCGACGGACATACGATATCTTAACATGGGGAGCCAAACGAGCATATAATAAAAGGAGCCCACAAACATAATTTGGGATTAGGGAGGTAGTGCAACAATAGCTCATTAGTGGACCGAGCTATTGTTAATGGACCTGGATTATGTGTTCGGGCTGAACACGGGATATCCAGATCCGTTAGGAGGCCTAACCCTAATTTCTTCTCATGGTCCCTACCGTAGCCTATATATATCCTCTATTCTCTGGCCACCAGATTACTGATCAGAAATCTAAAATTTTCTCTAAATTCGTGATTCACGTAAGGAGAGAAAGAGAGGGCTGCCAAGGAGAAGAAAAGGTTGGGAGATCGTCGCCCACACGACGTCCAACTCGAGGAAGGAATACGTACAGAAGATCTTGGGGTCGTCCGCTCGAGATTGCCAGGAATTACTTGTCTCTTTTCCGCCGTAGGTATAATTCGTGAACCCTAGTTTCCGCCTATGAAGGGTTAGAACACGTATTAGATCTGTTTAACTTTCTATCGATCAATACGCACACCAAAGGAAGGGTCCTGGGAATCTCTAGTTCCATCAATTGGTATCAGAGCCACTTTGGATCTACATATTGATTGATACGCCCATGTTGTCCAAAAAAACCTGCGCTGTGTAATAGTCGGTGGATGTAGATCTGTTCTAACTCGGTTTTGCAGGCATCTTAGATCCAACTATTATGGTCCAATGCATATTTTTGATTGTGTTGTTTAAACCACGGACATGTCGTGGATGTTGTTGTTGCTGTGGATGTAATTAAAATCACGAGGGTTGATCGCGCTTATTATTTTAATTTTTCAATCTAGATTATGTGTGAACTCCTTCGGGAGGCATAGGATTGATGTAATTTTAATTATTTTCGATCAATCTTGATGGCGGTGGTAGCTGTTTCTGACGCCGGACGAGATGCTGGTTTTAAGCAGTCCAGAGGCAGACAGATGATTTTCGATGAAGGAATCGACAGCCAAAACCTAAAAAACCAGATTTTGGATGATTTTCGATAATTTTCGATGAAGGAATCGAACCCCGTATAGATCTGCGCAGCGACAGATTTTGGATTCGGATAGTTGAGGACGGAGCAGCAAAGATGACGATAATAGTTGGATATTTTCTCTTATTTTTGTCATTTTGCTTTTTTTGATTATGCATGTTTATTATTGTGTGGTTGTTTTTTTGAAAAACCATGCCTACATTAATAATGGACAACATGGACATAATATCAACTAGTAGAAAAACTCTTATTGTTAAATAACTAAGTGGGAGAGGATTTTTATTTAGTATAAATTCTGTGGTCTCCATTACTGGTTTGTAGGTGATATAATTATACTTGCGTGTTGGCTTTAGTGCTTTCCTCCATATCGGATGAGTATAATTATGGATTACCAGTACAAACTTCCTTAGGGATAATTGTATAAAGTTACCTAGTATGTGTTCACTTCTCCATCTGAAGGAACTTATTACAAGGTAATGGACTTAGTATTAAGTAATGGTGTACACTTAGATACAAATAATGGTATCCTCTCCATCGGAGTCACTGCTACTATTTGTATGACCAGAGCAAGACCAGCATATTAATTTTATTTGTCATCAAGTTATATTGACATAATAGTAAAATTAATAAGAAAAATCTACTTGAACAAAGTTGAATTTGTATACGTCCACACTATCGTGGCATGCTAAATTCATGGTGTTCAAGGTGTTGGTGAATTTCTTATTATTGTTTTGAGGGAATCAATATTTAGTTAATTCAAAAAGTTTTTTTTTGCCCTACATAATTTTATTTATGTGATTCTCAGGATTTCAAAAATGGGTTCTTTCAGTCCACTTATGGTGATTCTTAAAGAAAACAAACTTACTGGACCTAATTATATTGACTGGAAACGTAATTTGGACATTGTTCTGACTGCTCAGGAGTACAAATATGTACTTGTTGAGGAATACCCACCTATGCCTGATGCTAACTCTGATGAAGAGGTCAAGGAGGCTTATAAGAAGTAGAAAAAGGCAGATGAGATGGCGCGGTGTTACATTCTGGCATCTATGTCAAATGTACTGCAATATCAGCATCAGGCCATGGCCACAGCTTATGACATGATGTATAACCTCAAGGAACTCTTCGGACATCAGAGTAGAGCAGCTAGGCAGTTTGCTATGAAATATTTGATGAATACAAAAAATGGCTGAGGGTACACCAGTAAGGGATCATGTTCTCAAGATGATGGGTCATCTGAATGAGATGGAGATCCTTGGAGCTGAAATCGATGGGGAAACCCAGGTCGATATCATTCTCGGGACTCTGCCTAAAAGTTTTGACAATTTTTGCCTTAATTATAACATGAACAAAAGGTTGTATAGTTTGGCAGAACTTGCAAAAGAGCTACAGGATGCTGAATCTCTCTTTAGGCAGAGTGGTCATGTTTTTGTTTCAGAAAAGGCTTCTACTTCTAAGCCAAAAGGCGGTAAGAAGAAGAATAACATTCAGAAACAGGCAAACTCAGCAAAGAAGGGCATGGGACCTCAAGGCGCGGTAAAAAAGCCGAAAGACAAATGTTTCAAGTGCAAAGGGTCAGGACATTGGAAGACTGATTGTCCACTTCTCAAACAAGGGAACAAAGAAGGTATTTCTTATTTACTAGTAGTTGAAACATGTTTAGCGGTGTTATCTACCGGCACCTGGTGTGTAGATACAAGAGCCACTAATTATGTCTGTAATACATTGCAGGGATTTCAGGAAACTAGACGACTCAGTGATGGAGAGATATGTTTGTTCATGGGTGATGCTACAAAAGTATCGGTCGTTGCATTAGGAGATGTTACTTTATCTTTTGGTAGAAATAAGTCTTTGACATTAAGAGATTGTCTTTATGCACCTTCACTTAGAAGGAATTTAGTTTCTGTTTCTATGTTAGTTAAGGATGGATATTCAGTTTTTTTAATGACAATATTGTTATTAGAAAGAATAAACATTTTATCTGTTCTGGTGTATTGGTTGATAATTTGTATGTCATTAATCCTATTTCGTCCACAATGCAACTTATGGAAATGAATAATATGTCATCTAACTTAAATAAGAGAAAAGAACCTTCTTGTATGAACCAAACATATCTTTGGCACTTATGATTGGGGCATATTAACCTAAGAAGGATTCAAAGACTGGTTGAAGATGGACCTTTGAGTTCATTGGAAGTGCAGGCACTACCAGTCTGTGAATCCTGCTTGGAAGGTAAAATGACCAAAAGGCCTTTTACGGCAAAGGGGTATAGGTCCAAAGATGTGTTAGAATTGGTTCATTCTGATTTGTGTGGACCCATGACTATCCAAGCTAGAGGTGGCTTTGAATATTTTGTCACATTTATTGACGATTATTCAAGGTATGGATACATTTATTTGATGCGCCGTAAGTCTGAGTGCTTTTAGAAATTCAAAGAGTACAAGGCTGAAACGGAGAAACGTCATTAAAATGTATCAAGTCATTACGATCAGATCATGGTGGCGAGTACCTCTTTGGAGAGTTTAGGGATTATTTATCAGAGGCTGGGATTGCATCCCAATTGACTGCACCTGGAACGCCCCAACAGAATGGTGTAACCGAAAGAAGGAATAGAACTCTTATGGAGATGGTTAGATCAATGATGAGTTATTCGGATTTGCCATATTCGTTTTGGGGATATGCCTTAGAGACTGCAGCTTATATTTTGAACTTGGTTCCTTCTAAGTCAGTACCTCTTACTCCCACAGAGCTGTGGATTGGGCGTAAGCCTAGTCTGAAACATGTTCGCATTTGGGGTAGTCCAGCACAAGTGCTGAATGGGAAAGCAGATAAGTTAGAATCTCGTACAGAAGTACGCTTGTTTGTAGGCTATCCAAGAGGAACGAAAGGAGGTTTATTTTATAGTCCTAAGGATCAGAAGGTCATTGTTAGCACCAATGCCCGATTCTTAGAGGAAGACTATGTGATGAACCATAAACCCACAAGTAGAGTTATTCTAAAAGAACTGAGAGTGAGACACCAAGTACTTCAGTACCAACAGTACAAGAGGATGAACCACAAATAACTGCACAACGTGTCACAAATGTTACACCACAACCGATAGTGCCTCGTCGTAGTGGGAGGGTTGTGATACAACCTGATAGATATATGTTCTTGGAAGAGTCGTCAGACTTCGTCCCTGAGGAGCAAGATTATGATCCCTGTACCTACAATGAAGCACTCCAAGATAAAGATGCAGAGTCTTGGCAAAAATCAATGATATCTGAAATAGAATCTATAGATTCTAATCAGGTCTGGGAGCTTGTAGAACCACCCGTTGGTGTAACAGCCATTGGATGCAAGTGGGTCTATAAGAGAAAAAGAGGATCAGATGGTAAGGTTGAAACCTTTAAAGCTCGGCTTGTAGCAAAAGGTTTTACTCAAAGAGAGGGTATCGATTATGAGGAAACCTTTTCTCCTGTAGCCATGCTTAAGTCTATTCGGATTCTTTTATCTATTGCAGCTCATCCCAATTATGAGATTTGGCAAATGGATGTCAAGACAGCTTTACTTAATGGAAGTTTTGAGAAAGACATCTATATGAAGCAACCAGACGGGTTCATTGAAAAGGGTCAGGAGCATCTTGTTTATAAGCTCAAAAAGTCCATTTATGGACTTAAGCAAGCTTCCAGATCTTGGAACATATGTTTTGATCAGGTCATAAAATCCTATGGATTTGATCAATGTCAGGATGAATCATGCGTATACAGAAAGTGTGACGGAAATATGGTGGTGTTCCTAGTAATTTATGTGGATGACGTCTTGCTCATTAGAAACAATGTGAAGGTATTATCTGATGTAAGGGTATGGTTATCCAAACAGTTTGATATGAAAGACTTGGGAGAAGTAGGTCACATCCTTGGGATCAAAGTTCTACGAGATCGCAAGAAAAGGATGTTGGGCTTATCCCAAGCTTCCTATATCGATACTGTACTAACTCGTTTTAGTATGCAAAATTCTACGAAAGTTTTTTATCTTTTAGACATGGAATTGCTCTATCAAAGGAGCAGTGTCCGAGGACACCTAAAGAGATAGAGAACATGAAGGCAGTTCCTTATGCTTCAGCAGTAGGAAGCTTAATGTATGCAATGCTGTGTACGAGACCAGACATCTGCTTTGCCGTAGGCATGGTCAGCAGATATCAGTCTAACCCAGGACAAGAGCACTGGACTGCCGTAAAGCATATTTTGAAGTACCTGAAAAGGACTAAAGAGTATATGCTAGTTTACCAGGCAGATAGTTTAGTTCCCTTAGGGTATACAGACTCAGATATTCAGTCAGATAGGGATTCCAGGAAATCTACCTCAGGTTATGTGCTTACTTTGGAAGGTGGAGCCATTGTGTGGAGGAGTATCAAGCAAAAATGTATTGCTGATTCTACCATGGAAGCCGAGTATGTGGCAGCCTCTGAGGCAGCCAAAGAAGCGGTTTGGCACAGAAACTTTCTGTTGGACTTGGATGTGGTACCTAGTTTGCCTAAGTCTATTACACTTTATTGTGATAATAGTGGTGCAGTTGCAAACTCGAAGGAACCACGAGCCCATAAGACAGGCAAACACATTGAGCGCAAGTACCACCTGATACGAAATTTCGTAAAGAATTAAAAAGTTGCTGTGATCAAGATAGCATCAGCCGACAACCTAGCAGATCCTTTTACAAAGAGCTTACCAGCTAAGACTTTTGACAGTCATGCTGAGGGAATGGAAGTCAGTTGTGTAGCAGCATGGCTTTAAGTATAAGTGGGAGATTTGTAACAGTATACTGAAAAGCAATGCTTTGAGTATAAGTGGGAGATTGTTAGGGTTATATACTAAAAGCATCACTTTTGTAGTAACCTTATTTCCTTAAATTTTGAATGAGAATCATATGGACAAATGTTTGCATATTGTATTTGTTGCAAGTGTTAATGCAAATGTCTGATATTCTATATTGTAGATAATATGGTGTGTGGTGTCACACAGAAGATCATATTATCAGTTTTCTATAGAGTATATAAATAGTTCACAACCTAGATGGACTTGGACAATCTATTGGAAATGTTGTAGTGTAATCTGGTATTAGTCTATCTTGACTATAGGTTTACCCTAGTACACTTTGTGTGTATTGAACAGGACAACTTGAGGTTGTTCTCTTTGTACTGACTACATAATAGAGCAAACACCTCTGTTATTATGGATGTTTGTGCTCTTAATCCGGATATAATAACGGACATGTATATGCAGTGTGTATTACTTTGACTCATAAAAGAGTGAGATTCATTATGGATCAACAACCTCTGTGAATTGGGTAATAACATTGTATGTATGATGGGTTGTTGATTATAAATGGAATCCATGTCCCGATACATCGGGTTGATGATGTCCTCTTAAGGAGCACATAAGGATTGTCATGTAAACCCTGCAGGTGGAATATATCCGACATGACAAATAAAGTTGAGCGGTACTACTTAAAGATAAAAGATGTCGATCAATATAGTTGTCAGTAACTTGATTTGATCGACGAACATACGATATTTTAACATGGGGAGCCAAACGAGCATATAAGGGCTGAACACGGGATATCCAGATACGTTAGGAGGCCTAACCCTAATTTCTTCTCATGGTCCCTGCCGTAGCCTATATATATCCTCTATTCTCTGGCCGCCAGATTACTGATCAGAAATCTAAAATTTTCTCTAAATTCGTGATTCACGTAAGGAGAGAAAGAGAGGGCTGCCAAGGAGAAGAAAAGGTTGGGAGATCGTCGCCCACACGACGTCCAACTCGAGGAAGGAATACGTGCAGAAGATCTTGGGGTCGTCCGCTCGAGATTGCCAGAAATTACTTGTCTCCTTTCCGCCGCAGGTATAATTCGTAAACCCTAGTTTCCGCCTATGAAGGGTTAGAACACGTATTAGATCTGTTTAACTTTCTATCGATCAATACGCAAACCAAAGAAAGGGTCATGGGAATCCCCAGTTCCATCAGAAGGAAGGACGCTTTGATCCGCGTGCTGCTTAAAAACAAAACCGACTCTTCGGTCATCGAGGAAAATCCGGATATTTAAAACCGACACTTGGGATCCTTCCCCAAAAGACGACTTTAAATCCAAAGTGAATCAAGCGCAATTAATGAGACACACACGTGGCAGGAGATGCACACGTGGCAGGGAGTCTATGCTGCCAGACTGGCTATGCGGCTAGGAGGTCCATGCGGCTAAGAAGCCCATGCGGCTAGAACATCCTATGCGGCCAGAAGAATTTACTTATCCATGCTTCTTATTCAAAGTATTTCAATTTTGCAAATTGAAAACTTTGACGAGGGTCATGTAGAAGCATGGAAAATAACAAGAAAAGCCCATGCGGCTCGGATAGAAAGAGTCTCATGCAGCTCAGGAATCCGTTAGACATTCATCCGGCTCAAAAATCCTTTAAAGCCTCATGCGGCTTGGATAGCTCCATGCGGCTCAAGAAGGAGCTACGTGGCCCAAAACAATTCGCCTTTACAGCTGGCCATAAAGCAGCTGCTTCATTAAATGCCCTAACGGCAGCTCTGACAGAAAGGCGGAGTGATAGCTTTGACATAAAGCTGAAAAGATAGCACTGACATAATGGCATGCTCCTAGGGAAAAAGAAAAAATCTTTTACAGCTGGCATGATCCGCCAAGTCCAAAGCTCCCTATGCGGTTGCCGCTACTATGCAGCTGTCACCCTTATGCGGTTGCTTCTATCATGCAGCTGCCCCCTTCATGCGGCTGTCCACTTCATGCGGCTGCCGCCTTCATGCGGCTGCCGCCTTCATGCGGCTGCCATTCTCATACGGCCGCCACCCTCATGCGGCTGCTACCTTCATGCGGCTAGGAGTGTGGGGGCCACCCATATGCGGTTCATTTAGAGACCGCATTCATGCGATTCTGTCAGGACGTCCCACTCCCGACAGTTGAGACACGTGGCAGTCCTCATGACAGTTGAGACACGTGGCGATCCTCGTGACAGTTGAGACACGTGGCAGTCTTATCCCCTCGGAGTTACGACTGCTAGCAAATCATAACAACCCAGATTTATTATAATTATCATAATTACCCAAATCAAATCAGATTTGTTATAATTAAGCAAATTGAACCCGTGGCGGGAGATCCGAGCTTGTCATGACGAATTATGAAGATTTATTGCAATCAGCATTAATTACCCATACGAATTTGGCGCAATCAAGAATTAACTGTCAGATGTGATGCAATCAAGATTAAAGATCCAGATGATTGGCCGTCGACTTTTCAAGGGGGAATCATTGCAAACCCTAATGATCACACCCCCACTTCTATAAATAGCAAGGTGCCATTTACTTGCAAACCCTGGAGAATTCTAGAAAAAAGAGAAGGAGAATTCCAGAGAGAAAGAGACTCTCTCCACCCGGCTGGACACACAGAGAGACAAAGGCACGCACAGAGGATTCTTCCCACACATCTCGAGAGCATTTCTTCATCAGAGCCAAGGCTACGTCCGATCGTCCAAGGGGTAAGGCAGAGCTGCCGTCGCTTTCCCGAGCCTCTATCGTCACCCCCCAGAATCAAAAATAAACAATCGTACTTAGATTGATGTACCTAGGTTTTTATTCCTAGGCTTTCTTTGCACGACCGAGTTTGTATTGTGACTATAAGTTTAGTCCTCCTATAAAATTGTTCTGTACTTTTACAATTAATGGCAAACACCAGGATGTATCACCCGTCCAAGCTAGGTTGTGCATGATGCTCGCAACCGCCGAGTGCCACCTCGTTGTTGGCAAAACTCTGCCGACCCTCTACTTCCAGACCTCCTATCCTGTTCGGTCCTATCCGGCAAGATCTGGGGACGCCGACCCATCAACCAAGCCGAGACGAACTCGTAGAGTCCTGCCGGAAGTTAGCATCTGCCACCTCCGCATCCACTTCTAGGACCTTCGTGCGAATCCTAACAGAGCCGAGAGTCAACCAAAAAATAACTAGTTGGCTGAAGAACGCACAACTACCCCGTTCCAATGTTGGGTCGAGCTTCTTCTTACCAGGGTAAGTTCGGTTACCAAGTTTGTTCCAGCCATTTTCTTCCTAAGATAAGAAGAGGTATAGAAGAAGATTTAATAGCAGAATATAGTAATTCACTATTTACGAGAAATAATAGTAGAAGAAATGGTTAGAGGAACAACATATGTAGTTATTGTTTACATTAATGAAATAGAGGAGAGAACAATGGTTCTCACAAACGGAATTTGGGTGGGCACTTTTAAAAGAAACATAATTAATGAACAATGAAGGAAGAAGATTAATAATATTTTGCCTGCATGTGAATAGAAACCACTAGCAAAGGAATATGAACACTTGTTCACGTGTAGAAGAAAGTAAGTAAAAGTGATTTTTTCCATGTGTTTGGTAATCGTCTTTACACTTGGAACCTTCATTAATCCCATAATTACAAAATACTCCTATAGTTGTTTAATATGTTGTTATCTTGGAATACTATATTAATATCATATAATAAAGAGTTAGATTAACAAAATATACATATAAGTAGTATAGTTTATTGCAAATAAGATTAGCTTATGACTAATGAAAATTTAAACCATAGATATACTAGTAATTGGATAAAAATATTAAGCCAGTACCTAAGTAAAAATATAAATTTTAATAACATTTTACATAATCTTATGTAGGTCTTTGAAATAGGTTTATTTCGGAGTAAAACTCGAGTTGGGTGTCTGTAACCTTAGGCCAGACCTTGGTATCCGCAACATCAGCGCAGATTTGCGATAAAGTTTCAGGCAAGATACCTTGGCTCCCTCTACAGTTCATTTTCATGCTTATAGTTCTTCTGTTTTTAGTATGTTATCATTTAGTTACTCTAGTTGATATGGATTCAGATCTTTTCTATATACCATGTTTACTAGCTTATTGTCTTGTTTGTATATTAGTATTACCTGACTTGATAGCGTAGTAAACCAGGCTTATCCACATTATGGTTCATGCTAGAGTTGTCCTTACCTGTGTCATGACTGAGTTGTACCATGTCGTCACACGTATCTTGACTGAGACGTGTCTACAAGTATGTGTAATTGAACTGTTATTCATGTATCATTTCCACAACCTGCGAGTCCATAATCGGGGTGAGGGTTGACCGTTTGTACCTGCGTGTCCACAATCGGGGCGAGGGTGTTTTTCTTGATCTGTTTGCACCTGCGAGTCCACACTCGGGGCGAGGGTGATTTGTCGTGAACTAACCTGCGAGTCCACACTCGGGGCGAGGGTTAGTGATTAGTTCAAACCTGCGAGTCCACACTCGGGGCGAGGGTTTGGTATTCCATTAATCTCTTGTTCTTCCAGTAGTTTATTTATGCATAGTTGATCCTATATCCGTGTTCATAGTTACCTGTCAGTAGCCACATGTCAGCCTCATGTCTAGTTCCTATTTATACCTTGTTTAAATTATTGCATGATTAAACTGTTAGATAGGCATGTTTTATGTACTTTGCTATGTCCCCTGAGGACCTGATGATCTCTTCAGGTAGCTGATTGCATGGAGTTAGTTAGCGGCTCATGATGGTAGTGATTATACCTGCTGGGACACAGATATTTGCTTGTGATATTTTTTTATTATCCTCTCATGATTTATATTCCATACCATGATATACTCTGCTTATTTTATAGACTCATATCATTCTTGGAGTCTAATCGAACAATGGGCTGTATGCATACCATGACCCATAATTGTTCATTCATATTTTATATTCTTATTGTGGATTGAGATATAGTGATGCCTTGCCATGATTTGGCAGTATACCATAGCCGTGAGAGCGTTTACGTATTCAGGTTCGGCTGGAGTCCGCTCGATACGTAGCTGGCTTGCTCACGAGCTCGCGCCCAAAAAGCGGGTACGGGTCATGATAGTGGCTCCCTGGATAAGGAGGGGTGATCCCCGATCACAGAATCGCCCGGGGCTAGAGCGTTGGGAGCGCATCCCGACGCGGGGAGCGCCAGGAAAAAGAGCGCCCGAAGTACCAGAGGAAGGCTACGTGATGTCCAAAGTAGCCGCGAGCTTAGAAGCGCCATCTGAGTGATGTGCAGCGACCCCTGCTCTAGAGTAGGAAGATGTAATGGCGCCACACAGGATGGGTGCCGGGGGATGGGGTAGAGGTGGCACCAGGACAGGTTTTGCCAGACAGAGCTAGCAGGGAGCGCAGGCTGATGGGCGCGTCAAGGACTCTGCTCTTGCATAAGGAGTAGTAATGGCACAACACTGGAGGTATACCGGGGGTTAGGGAATATGTATTATATATATATAAAATAATATATATATATAATACATATATATATATATATGTATTATATATATATATATATTATTTTATATATATATATATATATATATATATATATATATATATATATATATATATATATATATATTTATATATATATAAATATAAATATATATATAAAATATATATAATATATATATATATATATATATATATATAATATGAAAACTTAAAATATATATATATATATATATATATATATATATATATATATATATATATATATATATATATATTATTTTATATATATATATATATATATATATATATATATATATATATATATATATATATATATATATATATATATATGTATATATATATTTTTATATATATATATATATATATATATATATATATATATATATTATTTTATATATATATATATATATATATATATATATATATATATATATATATATATATATATATATATATATATATATATATATATATATATATATATATATATATATATATATATATATATATATAATATGAAAAATTAAAAAAATATATATATATATATATATATATATATATATATATATATATATATATATATATATATATATATATATATATATATATTTATATATAATATCATATGGTTAATAAGGATTTCTTATGTCACATAATACGGGCTATGGGATTTGCAGAAGTGTGGATAGCTCAGATTCGGGAATGTATTATGATGACTACTATCTCAGTGCTTATTTTGGGTCAGCCACATGGTTTCTTCGCAAGTAGTAGAGGGCTGCGGCAGGGTGATCCCCTCACCCCTTACTTGTTCACATTTATTGTGGAGTACTTCACATGCTTTATGGATATTGCGGTATGTAGACAACATATTGTCCCATTCACTACTAAAATACAACGACTTAGCGACGGCCATATCCGTCGAAAATTTGTCGGTAAATCATCTTACTGACGGATTTCCGACGGATACGGGCTAAAAAAATCCTTCGGGAATATCCTCGTCGCTAAAACTAGCTCGTCGCTAGTCCGTCGCTTCGCGACTAATTAGCGACAGATTTTCGTTGGCAAAATAAAAACTTTTAGGGACGGCTAACCGACGGCTTACCGTCAACTTCGACAGTTTAAATTTTTAATATATTCATAAAATTAGCGACGAGAAATTTGTCGCTAAATCGTCGCTAACCGTGTATCCGAGTGTTTCTGATACACAATATCCGTCGCTCAAAGCGTCGCTAACCTCGATGGATTAGCAGTGGAAGAGCGACGGATAATACGTGGCCACCCTTCTGGAAATCTTCCATACATTCCAGAATATGAGCGACGGAACGTCCGTCCCCCTTCCGTCGCGTAATTTTTCCAGAAATAGGCCGACGGGCAATCCGTCAGGAAAGCGTCGCTAGCTGCAAAAGTCAGTCGGTAACATGTCGGTAATCCGTCGATACCTGCTATAGTCCGTCGGCAACTTGTCGGTAATCCGTCGCTAACTAAAATATTTTTGAAAAAATTTACAGAAAAGAGACTATTCCCTGTAATATAACATATTCAGCATCCACCATACACAAATATAAGATATCCGTATCTAATATATCCAACAAATATCCATATTGCCAACAGAATATCTCCAAACATCCAATATATCACAACATACATGAAAAATATCGAACACAATGACCAACAAAATATCTAACATAATATCCAACACACTATCCCAACATACATAGCAAAATATCCAAACATAAACAACCCAATACAAATACGAAGGCTCAATCTGGTTGCGTTGAGGCATGTACCATTCTATCAGCCACTTTGCAAAATATCCAAACATAAACAATCCAACACAATGCCTCAGAAAAGACCGCAAGTCAGACGATGAATTCTCACAGCCAGGGATCATAGTTGCGTTGAGGCATGTACCATTCTATCAGCCACTTTGCATACGAAGGCTCATATGGTTGAGGTCTTCTGTAGGACAGGAGGGTCGGTCCCGATGCTACTACTCTCTGACGGTGGCTCCTCCTTAACATCAACCTTGGGAGCAATCTCTTCCCTAATGGTCATCGGTTCTTCCTTGACCTCGACCTTTGGTAACACTTCCTCCTTAATAGTCACCGGCTCTTGTTTGACGACGGAGACTTCCTCCGTGTCGACCTCCAAGGTTCCTTGCCTCGGCCCCTTCCTCGGCTAGCAGCACCACCTCGGGGAGTCTTGGGAGCCATCTCTCTGACAACATAAATTTTCATATAGGGTAAAGAAATTTACTCAAATTATAAAAAAATAAGAAGTTTATCAAAATTTTCAGCCACATATGATATCCACCTCGGGGAGTCTTGGGAGCCTTCTCCTCTCCTCCACCATGGCTCTAGACCCATCTGCTCCTCCATACTTTCCTTCTTCTTATTTGACTCTCTCAGCCACATATGATATCCAGCTCAAGTGTAGAGTCGGGGGAGAAGAAGTAGGCAGGAAGAGGAGGGGGAACCAGCACAGCCGGCGGCATAACCTGGAGGAAGTACAAAGGTTTTGCTGGAGGTGCTGGCAATTTTCCCAGGATGGTGTTGAGAAGCAAGTATAGAGTCAACTAATTGTAGGACGAGCAGAATCCTTTGACAAAGGAGACCACCATGCTGTCAGGAATCTCTCGCTCGAGCTCTACACGAAGGATGTAGACATGAGCTCCGGGACAAAGTTTTGGATCGGAGCAAGAATCTGTTGACAGAGCACATCTACCATGCTGTCAGAAAAAATAGTAATGGTGAGGGACCCATCTGAGTAGGACGTATACTCTGATAATATCTCCTCCAACACTCAATCCCACTACTGATATCATTTTGTAAAGGTGATCTCTCAGAGTATACGTCATACTCAAATGGATCTCTCAGAGTATCCTCTTCGGTTGGTTGTCGTATCATCATTGCCGAGGGATGAGGGTCGGAGGACAGTCAACTTTATCTACGGATATATGTTTTTGCCTCGCAAGTCGAATAGCTGCAGGGACTATGTCCTGATCACCATGTCGTAGTCCAATACAATCCAGAGATTGACACAGTACTAATTCATATATGTAGTCCAATACAAATAGTCTAATACAAAAATGACCCAATACAAATAGTCCAATACAAATAAGTTCAGTAATAGCTAATGAGTGCTACGCAGCTTATGCAAACGTTCAGTGATACGATCACGCAACCACCTCGAATAAGTGGGATCGACGGCGTTAGGAGAGATGTAGTCCCTTGCAAGTGCTGCATAAATAGAACTCACGGTCTCACTATCTACCCGTGCTGGATGAATAGAACTCCCAGTCTCACTAGCTACCGTGTCACTTCCTCCTTAACAGTAGGAGGAGCCACCTCAGCATTCAGTGTTTCCCTCAAAAGACGTGTCGCTCCTCGGGTCATAGGTGCCATCTGGTAAGATTGATATTCACAAATAATATAATTGTAACATAAGCAAGCTAATTAAAGGAACCATCATGTCGTTTGAGTACATTTTCGAAAGCAGATAAAAGACAATATTCGATTTTGTAATTTTGAAAACGGATGGCTCAGAACACAACCCAAAATTCATTGTAGCATACATTAGAGTGAATCATTTATGTTCTGTACATATGGTGTAGTATATGTTCTTATCGTATCTAGTATCTGAAGAATCTAACAGAATCAAGATGAACTAACATAATGTAATACTAAGACATCATCTACTACTATATAAGATATATTGATAGGTTGTTATATCATCATTGTCAAGGGATGATGATCGGACGAAAGTCAACTTTATCTACGGCTACATAGTTTCTGCCTCGCCAGTCGAATGGCTGCAGGGACTACGTCGGAGGATAGTCAATTTTATTAATAGTTATTTGTTTTTTGATACCAAAAAATCCGATACTCCGATCATAAACCACCGATATTACCGATACCCCCGATGTCGATACTCATAGGGATAGTTCGATACCGATACCGGGACATGCCAAACTGTATCAGTATCGGACAGTATCGCATCGGTATAGGTCAGTATCGTGTATCGGTCAATATCGGAGTGGGATATGCCAAACTGTACCGGTATCGGTCAGTATCGGTCTGATATCGATTCTGATTCCAATACCGATTCCCATACCCCCCTCCTCCGATTCGATACTCATAAGATTGGTCCAATCCGAAACCACCTATACCCCCTCCCCCGATCCGATAATCCGATTCGAAACCACCGATACTTATAGGAATGGTCTGATCCGAAACCACTGATACCCCCTCCCCTTTCCTACCCTGCCGGACAGCAAACCCCCCTCCCCCTTCCATCCCCCCCCTGACAGCAAACCCCCACCCCACCACCTTCCCTCCCGACAGCAAACACCCACCACCTCCCCCTCACCACCCGACAACAAACCCTACCCCTGCCCCCGCCCCGCACCCAACACCATCTACCCCCCGTCCGTCCTCCCTCCCTCCATCACCCGCCGTCCCCCGTGACAGCCGGCCTCCACCCCCCACATGACAGCCGGCCCACCCCCCACCCGAAACCCTACCCCTGCCCCAAAAACCTAAACCCTACCCTGCCCCCCGCCCTCAACAACCTCCCCGCCCCCGCCCCCACTCCCTCCTCCCCATCCCGCCGGCCCGAGCGAGCCGACCCACCCCCCACCAACCCGAAACCCTAAACAGAGAGAGAGAGGAAGAGAGAGAGAGAGCATACCTGAGAAGCGATATCCTGTCGAGAGCTTCGTTGAAAAATGGGACCCATCGGAGAGAGCTCACCGAAGGAGAGAGAGAGAGAGAAAGAGGGGGAAGAGAGAGAGTTTTTTGGGGGGAATGAAAAATTCCTCCCCCCTCGGTTCAATTTAAGTTAGGTTACAGTATTTAGCGACGAATTACCGACGGATATATCCGTCGGTAGGTAGTCGCTAAATACCTACTAGATTATCGACGGAACGTCCGTCGCCACATAGACGCTAATTTAGCGCGCCATTTTTTTTAGATTTTGCCGCCACAATGTGCTACAATTAGCGACGGACTTGAATCCGTCGCTAAAGCTTCGTCAAGTAGCGACGGAGGTGCGACTGATTTTGACGCAAAAAACTAAAAAAGATATCCATTACTTTCTGACGGTAGCAAGTCACAAGGTAGTCGCGAGGCCGTCGCTAGGGCCGACGGATACTATCCGTCGCTAATCTTCCGTTGCCAAATTGCTGTATTTTAGTAGTGATTATTTCGACAGGTACAACCGTATATTTCACATCTTACTTATGTTGATGATATTTTGGTGTTTCTAGTGGCATTACTCTCTAGGATGGATGCGGTGTCCAATATGATAGAAGAATTCATATTAATATATGGGTTACACCTTAATAAAGTCAAGGGTAAAGTCTTAGCAGATTATGTCTGGATAAGGAGATATGGGCTGAGAGACTTGTGTTGCTAGAGGTGAACTATGTGTTAGATATTTGGGGATTCCAATATTGTGAACTATGTTAGAGAGGCGGGGTATGGCAGTATCATGGAGTTTACTCAAAGTTAATTTGAAGGGATGGCAGCACAGTTGTCATCATTCGAAGGTAGGATTGAGTTAGTTCGATCATTATTAAGTCGGTTACAAATTTTTGGTTGCAATCAATTATGCTACATATGGCGACTATCAAATGAATACTTATGAGATTTTGGTGCCTATTTCCCCAGCAGAGATAACTTCTTTAACTGCTACGTTTCCGTTTACATTTATCCTAAAAATTTCCACTTGCTGCCCGAAGCTATCGTAGGTCCAGGGAGTGATCACAACTGGGGTCTCATTTCAGGGTATAAGGTAGTGACCAAGGATCCAAAATACATGTTTCTCCACCTCTCCTCGGAGAGTGATCACAAGAACGTTTGGACCAGAGGCACTGGAAGGATAGACTCTTACAGCATGAAAATTATGAAATGGTCTCCAGACTTTAGCACCGAAGAAGATTTAGTGATCGTATCAGCATGGGTCACCCTTCCGAATCTTTCCCTCATTTGTTTTTCCTCTCATATCAATGATGTAACTCCTCTTCCCAGAATTTTGATAATATATTTTTTTATTTTTTTATTTGAATTAAATGGTGATTTTTAGAATTTTTATAAATAATTACTTAGTTAATTATTACGGTAGATGACTTTAGCCATGGTTGAGTTTTGAAGTACAAGACGACTAGGAATCATGACACGGATAGCATGGTCGTGTGCCTTCACTAGTGCATTAGCCATACAAGGGAAGACCCAGCCATAAGTGCGTCCTAACTAGGAAACCATGCCAAGTTGCGACTTAACCCTTCCAGATTTTTATTTATTAATTATATTATTGAGTTTTAGAGAACCCGGTTGTACTGAACTAGTACAGATGGGACCCAAAGCAATCCCAAGCTCTATAGTCATGCGGGACATCCAATGATATTCGTGTTAATGTATTTTGGTATGATTGTATTATATTCTGTTTTAATGATCTAATAAATATTTTTTAAGTATTCGTTAATTAATATTTTAAATATCATTATTAGTTGATATTTATTGATATTTGTGTAAATAGGTCCTTCTGCAATTTTGGGATTAATAGACAGTACATATTGGTATATACACCATTATTGGTTTATTAAATTTTGTTATTATTTTTTATCAATTTTATTGAGGTTATTATTATATAATATTATTTTATTATTATTGAGGATATATAGTTAACTAATAAATAAAAGAAAAAAACAAATCCCTAAGCAATTTATTGCGAGAAATTCCCTCAATTTATCGCGAGAAGCCTTCCCAAGGAACCTGCGACCTCATCCTACTCTGTTCCCAAACCAAACGAATATGTATATATGTACACAACAAATAGGATGAACCAAACCCTAAACCTTACAACCCAGCGCCGCCATGGACATCTGTGTGTGCCACTCTGACTCCCTTCCACCTCGCCGTGCTGCCTGGGATCGCTGCCATGGCGGTGGAGCGACTGCAGCCGTGCACAGGCCTGTCCAATCCTATCACGCAACAGCCGCGATACTCCTTTTGAGGTACGATTTCTCCTTCGCTCTCGACGAATTCGTAAACCGTTTTTATGGATTCGATAACAACCCTACCATCTACAAACCCTAGTAATTAGTTAGATTTAACTCGTAGAGATAGCCTACTAATCGACCAAAAATCTAGGAAATAATTTCGAGTTCCGTTTAAAGACGAAACGCTGGACCTGGTCCCAACCCGTTTCGAAGGCGACTTCCAGTCAATCTATCGACAATTTTGAGAAAATAAATGATGACAGTCCCAGCAAACCTATAGGGCTCTGAAACCCAGTTTACGAAAATCGATTTCATCTACTACGTGCCGAGAAATCGGATTCCAAAGATTGGCGAAAAACTGTTTAAAATATTGAAAATCTAAAAAATTCCTTCGATACTACGTACGTCCCTCTAATCTGGACGATATGGTCATGAATCAAAATCATTGAAAGGTCCGTATCGGCTTCGTGGACGTGTAGGCTTTGACGGAATTCAAATTGGTCGCGTGTGCGCGACGAATTTGATGCGTATCCGTCGAAAATCACCGTATCGGCCTCTTTGTAAATTTTCTAATTACTTTGTGCACGTTCGTCAGATTGAGACAAAACTTGTGCCAACATGACTGTATCATTTTTCTGGTCCTGTATGCCAAGTTTGATCCGATTCTGAGACAGTTGACCAGATTGTCGTTTTGTGGGCCCCACGATCTGACTCAAC
Source organism: Iris pallida (assembly GCA_029216955.1). NCBI lineage: Eukaryota > Viridiplantae > Streptophyta > Magnoliopsida > Asparagales > Iridaceae > Iris > Iris pallida. The sequence goes on from JANAVB010044425.1 coordinate 59,713, forward strand.
GGGCGATTTTGTGTACAGCCCACCGGAATCCACTTTGGACATACGGTTGGGTTCGTATAATCAAAACAAATCCGTAGACATATAGTTTGATGACTTTAGAGACCATTGACTCTGGTACGCTTTTCAGTGCAAAGCGGATCCAATGGTGGATACCGTTTTGACACGAAATTACCGTGCCCCTGTGTCCAGAATTAGACTAAGGATAGGCAATTCTAGCTAATTTGACTATTCTGAGAATATTTGTATTGTCTATTTCAGCATTTGGAGATTGTTGTACAAGTTTAACTGTTGTGGCACACTAAGTGGTTTGGATTATCGGTTTCACCAGCAAAGGACCACAGGCGAGTATAGTTTATTGTTTGTTTTCGATATTAAGCTTTACTATACCTCATTGTTAGTCAGTAGATATATGATTTCTGTCTTTTATGTTTGTTACATTTTGTCGTGTCGGGGAGGTGAAGTACCAAGGATGTGATCTGACCCTTATACCGTGTATACCGTGTAGACCGTGATTTATTATTGCATTATACCGTATAGACAGTATCTCATTATTGCTTTATTCTGTGTAGACAGTATTTCATTATTGCTTTATACAGTATAGAAAGTGTTATTATAATTGTAGATATCGTAGACCGTGTCGTGTAATTATCCCAAGACCGATCACATATCAAAGGTACTTCAGTCAGTCGGTGAGTATTGTCTTTGTATTTTATTTACTGTTTCCTTTTGTTTAGTTTTATTTTGCCTTTTTGTGTTTATTTTCAAATCATATAATTTTAAGGCTAACTTCTGTTGTATAGTCATTTTCATTTATTGAAACTGCATTCAGTGAATTGTACTCGTTCCATTCCTTTCTGGAAACCAACATTTTTCAGGTTAACTGTGGCTTCACTTAGAATTGGGAGTTACGGGTGTACTTGCAGATGAAAACCTACAGATTAGCTAGATAGATGAGTTGTAATCATTTCAACATTTGTAAGAGTTTATATTTTCTGCAAATGTAAAACTTGTGAATATTGTAAATTAAATTAATTTTGTGAATGCGTATTATTTATGATTTTGAGCATTGTGGCTATACAGCGTTCTACTGCCGACACTGCGGTGTCTGGCTTGGACACGCATTCGTATCCCGAAAAGCGGGTGCGGGTCATGACAAGTTTTTTGTGGTGGCCCGTACATGTCAGTTTTTGTAACAGATTACGAACTCGTGCTAGTACCTATGTCCGTCATACTACTGTCAGCCTGCGACTAGAAAATGTTCATTCACAATTAGGATTAAATTGATTTAAGAGAATGATTAGGAATAAGAGTCCCTTGTTCAAATTGACCGTTGGGTGGTTAAGGTTGTCAGATAGGCCATACAAATTAGATAAAATTATTAAATTTAGAAAGCTTGTCCGATCTCTATTGATACACTATTACTTTTGATATGACGATATGATCCAATAGAATATACTATTCACTCGGTAAGTTAGGCTTTCCTAGAATTAAGGATGTAATCTTGATAAATTGTTCAATTTTCTTTTGCCCTATATATTAGTCCTTATATAAATGTTAGAATTGCCTATTAAAAATCCTATTTTACCGGAAGGAATTAGTCTATAATTTCTGATTCGTTTATTCGTATACGAATCTCTAGGTAGATTTGATTCAAAGTTTTCCCTCAATCATTTGAAATACATGTTAAACAAAGATTATGATGTTCTTCTTCCCTTGTCTTCAGTTATTTCCTTCCCGATCAATCTTTTACTTTAAGGATTGAGACTTATAGACAGATGGTTACGCTTTCTATCATAGTCAACTAGTTTGAATCTCTAGCAGCTCTAAAGTTCTTAGGAATATAGTCAGAGTAGTTTTAGCGACTGCGATGGCTAGACAGCAGCGCACTGTCGTCAATTACTGGAGAATGGAGAGTGTGGGTTCACTGCAGCCAGCAGCGCACTAGCGAGGTACGACCCATAGAGTTGAAATTATTTCAAGGAATCGTAGGTTATGGAACATTACTAAAACTATGTCTTCGTTGACCTCTGTAGACCTTGTGTCAATATAAGGTAGAGTATCCGATAACATATCACATTTGAATCACCGAACCAAGGGTTTACCACACCAGATTATACGGGCGAGGCATAATTCTCGGTGAAATGATTTCAGACGTGATTACAAGTTTAGGATACTATAGAGAATAGAAAATGCCCTGTATGTCCCATAAGATCCAAAGCCAATATTAGTGAAAGTTATGTAGGTCGGGTAGTATGTCTCCGAACCTAGCATTTCGTGGTCCTTGTGATCTATTAACGAGGTAATTGACTGACTCTAATAGGTTTACCTGGAATATAGAATTTAGAGGTCCATAACCCATTAGTCGACTAAGGTCTTATGGATAAGAAGATTGTAGGATGACTGTATAAGCAATAACACCAGGTAAGATTTTGATTCTCTCAAAACTCGAACTACTTGTGCCTCCTTTCAAAAATCTCGCATGCTTATATTTGACTATCTTGACCAACGTTGCTATTATAGCCTAGTTTTGCAAGCTTACTCTTTTATCGAGCTTGATTCAAGAAAGATGTTAATTGGGGACGCCTACTAACATATTGTCTAATCAGAATCGATGTATTATGGTCTGATCAACCTTAGTGTACTCGGTTCGCTCTTCCTCTGATTAATCTACGTGGTTTGAGATTTAGATGTCTCTAGGATCTCATCCGCGGCTGTATTGACAATTCCTTTTGAATTATACATTCGTCTTTGAAGCACGAAATTGTATTTGGTGGCATCATTCTTGAACTCTTTATTGTTTTTGTCTTTCACTGATTTGGAAAGACGAAAGCTCATAATTGGTAGATAGATACAGAGTATACCCATGGCTATGATAGTTGTATACACAAGTATAGTTACCATCGGCCAGCCATGTGACTAGAACCTTGCCTTGAGTTACTCGTTCTCCTCTCGACCCCCCAAACTGCTATTGGGACCTTCTACCCATCTGAATTTGAGAATGATTAGAATTTTATCCTTAGTCAAAATGCCAACCTAGGAGACTATCTATTCTCAAGAAACCAAATATTGTGGGTCTCTAATTATTTGCTTGAAGTTTGCTTTAACTAGCAACCCTTAAGCCTTAAGCCAACCTTTCCTCGACCAAAGCCCACAGTTTAGACATGAGATGGATAGACAAAGGTAAGGACAATCAATTACCATGACTAAGGTAGACACTCATTTCGTGATTGGTTTCCAACAAATATTACCCTAGTTATGTAAATTTTATTATTAAGACCTAACTAGAATTGGAACACCACAGTCACTAGCTTAGCCAATACCATAGCTTAAATACCTTGTCATAATATGATCTACCAATTATCAACAGCAATACATGATCACTACAGCCCATACCACTAGAACCCTTATGATAGTAGTATGGAAGGCTTGATACAAATAGAAATTCACGTCTCAGTTGTTAGAATTCTTTTCATATGATACGCCTTAGTGTTGGTTACCCCGTCGATAACTCTTGTATACTGTGCACGAGAAGATCATTCTATTTTATCGACCATGTGTCATTGTACACACTCGTTTTCCATTTATTGAGGAACGATCCTTGACTTGAATTGTATCTACCGTATTCTGTTACGCCGTGCCATATTCTTTATTAACAAGAGTCGAGGTATGATACCCGGACTTTGGAATTCTTTAACCTCATTATTCCTAAAACCATGTCCTAGCATCTAAGATGAGTAGACTGTAAGCCTTCTAAAATTTTGGGATATAGAGAATTACCGATTGATTAGAATAATTCCCATTAGGATGATATAAGTGCCTATGGACTCCCACTTTCCATTTAGATCATTTTGTTCCCCCGGCCGCGTCAATAATAATCGGTGCACGAGACCAGCTGTTACCTTTCAATAAATTATACCTACAAGACATAGACGACTCCATCTTTATGTAGACATATCATGTCCCACTCAAACACCTCTTCTCGTACTCTATTTCGTGGTACGACTTTTAAGTGAAAGGAATAGCTATAACCCTTACCATAATACCGGTATACTTCTCGACTTCTATTAGAGCCTCAACCTCAACTCAATTCTTTCGATCCAATATATGGTTGTGATTTACTCGAAGCCCACTATGCACATGTCACTAGTGTACCACTCAATTATGTCTTTTCGTGCTACTTAAATACAAAAGTCACGGAAGGCGCATCTTCAAGTCTTACAGAACCTATTTAACCAATCCAACTGCCCATCTAGCTCAACCACGTGGGTGGAAAATTCTAGGTTATCCTAACCCAGTAGAAATAGTTTTATCATTGGGATCCTGTCCAGTTAATATAGATTGAAATCAAAGGTTCATCCAACCAACGATTGATGTCCAATCAGGGAACCCATTAAGACCTAATAAAACCCATCCATACATGCCACCATTTTTGGACTATAAAACCGAACTATTTACAATAGGTCCCTATACCTATTATGTAGTCTCCCCTCTTAGAATGTGAAGTCATTCATAACTATTATTCCATCTACCTGAAAGTTGCGATACGATCTTGTATTGCATTTATAGCCCTTGCTCATATGTTTAGATAACCACGAAAAGATCACAATTTTGATTTCTCAAGTTTCCTTCTATTTTTGAACCTTGTTTAGATTAATTTTGAGAACATAACTTCTGTATTGCGCGGATTGAAAGTCCCTCTAAGAAATGAAGGGTTTTTCGATTTAGTAAGTGATTGGACTAGAGTAGCCCAATCTAGCAACTAAGTCAATGGTTCATAAACTTTCTTTCTATCTGCATCCTTGGATACTCTCCACCGCTATTGAAACTTCATATTGCTCTCGATTATTCTTTCTTATCTTCCTGTCCTTCCTATTGCAAAGTGACGAAAGGTTATGCTTATTAGAATTTATCAAATTTCTTAGCTACTAGTGTAAATTTATTTCTTGTTAAATTTTGGATTACTTGATAGATAGGAGAAGATTATAGATGCCATATACAATAGATATCTATTGTTAGCAATTAGATGGAAGGTTATAAAGTTTTAGGGAATACATTTGAGGGAGTAGTGTGACCAAAGGTGGGTAGAAGTCCTCGGGGTTTCGTAGTTACAAAATGGCTAGGAGGAGGATATAAACTATTTTTAGGAATTAAAATTTAAGGAGATTAAGGTAATAGTAGATTTCTTTTTGAATTTAAGGAATAGTTATGAATTAGAATTTCGATGACAAAATTATTTTTAAGGTGGGTAGATTTGTAACTCCTCTTTTCGAAATTTTGATAATATATTTTTTATTTATTTATTTGAATTAAATGGTGATTTTTAGAATTTTTATAAATAATTACTTAGTTAATTATTACGGTAGATGACTTTATCCATGGTTGAGTTTTGAAGTACAAGACGACTAGGAATCATGGTACGGATAGCATGGTCGTGTGCCTTCACTAGTGCATTAGCCATACCATGGAAGACGCAGCCATAATAGTATCCTAACTAGGAAAACCAGGCCAAGTTGTGAATTAACCCTTACCGAAGATTTATTTATTATTAATTATATTATTGAGCTTTAGGGAACCCGGTTGTACCGAACTAGTCCAGATGGGACCCAAAGCAAGCCCAAGCCCAAGCCCATATAGTCATACGGGACATCCAATGACATTCGTGTTGATATATTTTGGTATGATTGTGTTGTATTCCATTTTAATGATCTAATGAATTTTTCTAAGTATTCGTTAATTAAATATTATAAGTATCATTATTAGTTGATATTTAATGATATTTGTATAAAATAGGTCCTTGTATAATTTTAGGATTAATAGACTATATAAAATAGTACATACACCATTATTGGTTTATTAAATTTCATTATTATTATTATTATTATTTTATTATCAATGTTATTGAGATTATTATTATATAATATTATTTTATTATTATTGGTTATATTATTTTTGTCAAATAAATGTTATAATATATATATTCTTATTTATATAAGTAGGCCCTACACTAGGAATATATAATATTGAGGTTTTCTTTAGATTTTATGGAGAATATTATATAAGTATTCATATGAAATATAGTTATCTAATAAATAGAAAAAAAAAAAAAAAAACAAATCCCTAAGCAATTTCTCGTAAGAAATTCCTTGAATTTCTCCGCGAGAAGCCTTCCCAAGGAACCTGCGACCTCCCCCTACTTAGTTCCTAAATCGAACGAATATGTATTTATGTACACAACAAGTAGGATGAACCAAACCCTAAACCTTACAACCCAGCGCCGCCATGGACATCTGTGCGCACCATCCCGACTCCCTTCCACCTCGCCGCGCTGTCTGGGACCGCCGCCATGCCACGGCGGAGCGACTGCAATCGTGCACATGCTTGCCCAAGCCTGTCATGCAACAGCCGCCACACTCCTTTTGAGGTACGATTTCTACCTCGTCTCTAGACGAATTCATAAACCGTTTTCATGGATTCAATAACAACCCTACCATCTATAAACCCTAGTAATTTGTTAGATTTAACTCGTAGAGAATAGCCTGCTAAATCGACCAAAAATCTTGAAAATAATTTCGAGTTCCGTTTAAAGACGAAATGCAGGAACTGGTCCCAAACCCTTGTTTCGAAGGCGACTTTCAGTCGATCGATCGACAGTTATGAGAAACCAAATAATGACAGTCCCAGCCAACCATAGGGCTCTGAAACCCAGTTTACGAAAATCGATTTCATCAACTATGTGCTGATAAATCGGATTCCAAAGATTGGCAAAAAACTGTTTTCAAATATTAAAAATCTAAAAAATTCCTTCGATACGACATGCGTCCCACCAATCCAGGTGACGTGGTCACGAACCGAAAGCATCGAAAG
>JANAVB010044426.1:0-119462 GCA_029216955.1 Iris pallida
TTGCTCTAAATAGGATACTGTGACTCCAGTTGGACATCTACATTTAATAGCGGCTTGGATTACCAGGCGAGTACATTCTCTGATCATTTCATACTTATTTGGACGTATTTACTTGTTATAGACTAGTTTACTTATTGCTGATACGATGTTATCATGGATTAATACTATATGGATCTCTACATGCGATGTTATCCCTCCCGGGAGCATCGGGTACCTGTGTCATGTGCGTTTTACTTACATCATGTACTCCATGCTTTCATTTATCATGTGCACTCATGTGATCATGTACTCTCGTGTTTACTGAGCCCTCATGTTTATTATCCATGTGCACTCACATAGTGAGCTTCATGTGGAATCATGTACAATAACATAACTGTCATCCTTGTGTATTGATTGGGGTACGGGAGAGTAAAGTGGTTATGTGATCAATCACCAAAAAGTATTCATGTGCAACCTCATAGTTTATTCATGTGCAACCCAAGATGTTTACATAACCATCTTGTGCTCTAAATCACTAGTCACTGATAGTTCTCTATTTATAGTAGATATTTCATTACAGTTCTCTCTTTCTTCATGTACATTTCTTTACAGTAGTTCATGTATATTATTCTATAGCTTGTTTCATATTTTCTTCATGTTATGACTTGTGTGAGAGATATGTGCTCGTTCCTGTCCTGATTGGACCTGTTGATAAAATTTTACAGGTACTTGGAGTTCACAGTTAGCCTAGAGGACACTGGTAGAGCTTGGAGTATTTACCTAGAGTTTGTTTATTTTCTTTATTGTTTGTCTTAGAGTTGTATTTGAAATCTTGAGTTTGTTTAATAGAACTTTCTTTACTATCACTCCTGATTCTCTATCTTGTGGAGTATCTTATCTATTTCATCGTTGTTATCTACCTTTAGAGTTGTGATTGAGATAGTATCCTTATGTGTTTTTCCTCCGTCTGGAGAGTATAGCATATTGTTTTAGATGTGATTGTGACCTAGAACAGTGTTCTACCTGCCGACACTGCGGCGTAGGCTGGACGTACCCACGTCTCGTGCCCTAAAGCTAGGGTGCGGTCGTGACACGTTTTTAGTGGTGGCCCATGCAGGTCGAGATTCGTATTTGTGCGATTTCGTAGTAGCACGACGACTTAGTTGTACTGACTACGAGCCTGCTATAGAGTATAAGAAATAAGGTGTTAGAGTTAAAGATACTCAATAACACTTTGGATCCTTTGAGAGATTCCAGGGACGACCCTTGAGAATCTCATTATGAATTTCGATTGAATTCCTTTCCTCTTGAATTTGATCTCGATTTGTTCATCCCTTTTTGAGCGGATCTTCATTATTCCTTCCTTATCATTATTTTCTTATATTCCCTATTTTCTTAAAACTCTGTCGTACCTGCATACTTGGTAACCCTTGAGTCTTCGTAATTTTTTTTATGGAAAAAGGTTGAGGAAGTGTCGTAAATCATGTAGCTCGAAAATGATTGAACTGGTTATCGTGTGATAATTTTTTTTTTGGAGTCATAAAGGTTGGATGTTAACAAGGACACTTGAGAATGATATGTGGTGAAGGTCTAGGATGAAATCAAAGAGATGTATACTACCAGTCTGGAAATAAACCACACTTAGAGAAAACTTGGTATGAAAAATTCGTAAGTGTATTTCAAAACTGAAGAGGATATTCAAGGTCAACTTAGTTTGAGAACTTCAACACCTTGGTTATTGATTCTCGGGCAGTTTTACCCTAAGGCTTTAAAGAAGGTTAGTAATGGAAAAGAGAATTAAATGGTATTAAATGAAGATGTGAAATTGAACGAGATATTGCAAGGAAATGACTAGGGATAGAGAGGACACAAGGCTATGAAAATTTGGACATTGTTGTGAAATTTTAAGGAAAAAAAAAGAGAAAAAACAAAAAAAAAATATTGGAGAATAATATTCATGGGTGTATGTCGAAGAAAATATGAAGGTTGATTCTACGATGGAAAATAAATTTGTAAGGTCTAGAGGTTTTGTGAATTGAATGATACGAGAAAACAATTTAACAAGTTTAAAGGTCTCATAAACTTGAGTTAGAGGTTTCGAATCTAAATTGGGACAATGTGAAGAAATATGGAAATTGATTTTAAAATGAATAGTATTGATTCTTAACAAGAAGGGGCATGCTTCATGAGAAATGTTTTGAAAATTTAGACTCCTACCTATGATGATCATGGTAAGGATTTAGATAACGGAAGGTTGTAAAATCTGGATGGTAAACATATGAGGATTGAATTATCATAGGGAGACTAGTAAGGTAAAGATACGATTGGCAATTATGATCAGGTGAACTTCAGGGTTTCAGAGGCAGATGATACTTGACTTCCTTCAAATCTAGATCTTTTATTGTGACTCTCTAACCGTTCGTAATTTTCGAATAATGATTTGATCGTTCCTTAAACAGTATTTTCTCTATAGAACTATATCCCTAAATTATTTATTCTGCAACTGATTTTATTCGTGCTTCAACTTGATCTCCTTTACTTTGTACATTAATTGCCACCTCTTGAACTTCCATTTTGGGTCCTTGACATTTCTTACCATGACTTTGATACTCGGAGTGTAATACTAGCTGTTACCCTCAAACAAATTGTGTGCGAGGCCCAGACAAGTCCATCTTCATGTGGGCATATCGGGTCCCATTAAACTTATCTCCTTGTATATTATCCTTTTGATATGACTTTCGAGTCGAAATGACTAACTATGATCTATACCATAATACCAAGTATTTTCAATTTCGATTAGAAATCCAACTTGACTCACTTCTTTAACCCAACATGTGTTGGTGTTCTGCTTGATTCTTTAAATGCTCAACTTGTACTTTATCTTGATGGCTTGACCCGTTGTTCCATCGCCTTATTAGTTTAACTCTTTTAAGGTGGGTAGAATGCCTCACTACCCAAGCAAATCCTAGTCATTGTGAACGACATTGATAAGTTCACTTAGACTATTTAACTTCTTTCATCATTATCCTTACTTATATTTTGACTACCTTATGTTGCTAATTTAGAACCAGTTTTGCAAGCTTATCTTCTTTTCGAGCTTGATCATGACATATATTATTGGGGGCCGGCACCCACTAACATATTGTCTAATCAGAACCGTTGCAAGATGGTCTGATCAACCTATTGCACTTTGGTTCGCTTTTCATATATTCTACGTGGATGAGATCTAGGGCAAATGTCTCATCCGCGACAGCCTTAACAATTTCTTCTGAACTATTTTGTCGCTATGAGCCACGTATTGTACTCAATAACATCGCCTTTGAACTCTTTATTGTCTGCCTTTCATATTTCAGAAAGACAAGACACTATACTTATTAGACAACTCGAAGTATCACATACAGTTTCCCTATCCAAAGGAGGAAATTGATTCAATTCTATATCCTTGCATCATCCTTTAAATTCTAATCCTTTGACCGACCAGTTGACTTGGTCATCCTTCTTATCGTCCAAAATATTGGAATCTTATTCAATTGAATTAAAATCCAATTATGACATGGATTTCAAGATCTTGGATACTCGTGCTCAAACTTCAATGACCTCGCTCTCTATCTTTCTCAAACACCGATTCATCCTGATTGATCAACTTAGATCGTATTGGGACTAAAATTTTCTTATATATATATAGTGTGCTTGGATTTTTGTGCTATTGACGAGTCGTGATTTAAACTTTGATTTTTTTTGATTATATTTGAAATTAGTAACCCTTCAGAGTTAGTTACTAGTTACGTTCTTTGATAGTTGCCAATTTCATAAAGGTTGGTAGACTGTCCTACGGCCTTGATGGTTGGCATTCCCTTGTCTTTCCAATTGGACTCCCTAGACTGTTTGTATGATTTATACCCGATGACTGGCTTGATCTAGTATGACTTATACACCTAGGTGAGACATTCAACTCCTATGACTTGACCATGATCTTGCATATGTTATTCTTCCTAATTGTATGATTTTTTTTTAAATTTCTTAGAGACTTTGATTGTTGGGTGTTGACCAAAGAAGGAGTACGACCGACCTAAATTTCGAGGACAAAATTATTTTTAAGGTGGGTAGATTTGTAGCCTCCCTTCCCGAAATTTTGAAAATTTTTATTTATTTAATTAAAATGGTGATTTTAGATTTTTATGAATAATTATTTTAATTAATTATTACGGTAGATGATTTTTAGCCATGCTTGAGATTTGGAGTACAAGGTGACTAGGAATTATGGCACGGGTAGTGCAGTGGCATGCTTTGACTAGTATATTAGCCCTGGTAGAGAAGGCCAAGCCATAGTGATGTCCTAACTAGGAAAACCAGGCCAAGTTGTGACATGACCATTTTAAATAGTTAATTATTTATTATTAATATTATTTGACGTCTAGGTGACCCGGTCGCACCAAACTAGTCAAACTGGACCCAAACCAAGCCCAAGCCTATGTAGACATACTTTTAGGTATGTACAAATATTTCCTAGCTTTTTGGATAGACTTAAGGATATTTGGTTATTTATACAATGGGTTTTATTATTATTTTATTATTATTATTATTATTATTATTATTATTATTATTATTATTATTATTATTATTATTATTATTGAGATTGTTGTCTAATATTATTATTGTATTGGTTACATTATTCATTGTCTAATAAATATAATGTATATGTGTTATATGTATGCATATATATAGATGAATATATATATATATATATATATATATATAGAGAGAGAGAGAGAGAGAGAGAATTATATAGAGATTAGATATATAGAGAATAGATATATATATATATATATATATATATATAATATATAATATATATATTATATATATATATATATTATATATAATATATATATATTATTATACGTGTCTATGTGTACATATTATTAATTGAATATTCTATGGTGTATATATATATATATTATACGAGTTTGTGTGTGTATGTATATATATATTATATGGATGTGTATATCTGTAAATATATTAATGTCTATTTATATATATTCATATTATATAAGTGTATATATGTGTATGTGTATATATATATATATATATATATATATATATATATATAATATATATATATATATATATATATATATATATATATATATATATATATATATATAATATATATATATAATATATATATTAATGCGTTTGTGTATATATATATATAAAATATATATATATTATATTAATGTGTACGTGTATATATATCTAGATATATAAGTATTATGTATATATTCATTGTATTTTATATATATAATATATATTATAAATTCATGTATTTATATATATAAATATATATAGTATATATTTATGTGTATTCATGTATTTAAATATATATTATATATTTCTGTATAGTGTATATATTATATATATAATATATATATATTATATATATATATATATATATATATATATAAAAAATATATAATATATGAAATTGTGTTGAATAGAAAGGAACAACAAATAGGTGAACTCCCAAGCCAATCAATTGGCCAGCGCCCAAACCGAGCAAAGCTCGGCCCAAAAGCCCAGCTGACCCAGCCCTTAAACAATCCGAGCCAGCTCCAATACAGAGCAGTAAACCGAGCTGTACCCGAGTATATATAGGAGAACACCGAGCCCCCCCCCCCGATAACATGTAAACACGAGAGCGGCGGAGAGGATTTCAACCAAACCGTCGCCACCACGACCCCATGGTCCGGCGACCCTACCCGCCGTCGACACGACCGCCGCGCGCAGGCCGGAGCCGCCACGCGCACAGTCGGATGCCGCGCGCGCGCCGGCAACACAGAGCGCAAACACAGCAGACCACCCCAAACTCCTCTCTTTGTGGCATAATTTTCGTCGCCTCGCAGCGTCGTTCGCGCACCATCTTCGCAGGTACTTCAACAACATAAACAACTCCTAGCCCCTTTAGATCGTTTGATTTTAGGTGATCTGTATTGCCAGAAAAAATCAAAACCAAATACCCGAGAAATTATGTCCAAAACAGGACATTAAAGCAGTCGAAGTCTCCTGTTTACGGACGAATCATCATCAACCCAATAACCTATTAGAAAAACCATTTGAAGAGACTTTTAGACAACATGTAGGGCTTCGAATCCCTTCTTGCGGAATTTGAAATCATCGACTGAGCGTCGAGAAATCGAATTCCAAAGTTTCCCAAAAATCTGTTTTCAAACCTTGAAAATTGTTCCACACGACGTGCGTCACGCCAATCGGGACGACGTGGTCGCGAACCGAAAGTATCGAAAGCTGTGTAACGGTTTCGTGGTCGTGTGAGCTTTGACGAAATTCAAATTGGTCGCGTGTGCGCGACGAATTTGATGCGTATCCGTCGAAATTCCCCGTATCGTGCACGTTGTAAATTCTCCAATTACTTTGTGCACGCTCGTCGGATCGAGACGAAACTTGTGCCAGCAGAACCGTATCGTTTTTTTGGTCCTGCATGCCAAGTTTGGTCCAAATCTGAGACAGTCGAATCGTACGTCGTTTTGCGGGCCCCACGGTCCCACTCAACGGGCGATTTTGTGCACGGCCCGCCGGAATCCAACTTTGGACATACGGTTGGGTTCGTATCAAAAAACTGGATCCGTAGACATGTAGTTTGATGACTTTAGAGACCGTTGACTCTGGCTCGCTTTTCGATACGAAGCGGGTCCAACGGCGGACATCGTTTTTGCCCAAAATTACCGTTTTGCCCCTGTTCCAGAATTGGACTTAAGGACAGGCAATCCTAGCTGATTTGACCCTTCTGGACACGTTGGTGATATTTGTTTTATCATCCGACAATGTTTGTAGATACTTTTCTAGGTGTCACCATTAGTTAGTTAAATCCTATTTTTCCGTAATTCGGAATTGGTGCAACCTCATAGTTTAATACTTAGAGACTAGAGTTGATCCCCTTTGACCAGATTGACTATATTAACCAAAAGTCAACTATAGGTCAACCATTGACTTAGTTTGACCTGGATTGAACTAGAACTTGACTAGTTGACTTTAGTTTGACTCTAATTGACTTTAGTTGACCTAGTGGACTTGTTGATTTTGCCTTGACCTAGAAGGACCTAGAACTATCTAGAATGTATTGTAGATTACTTCTATTTTATGTTAGACTCTTTTGTGACTTGTGATTGCTCTAAATAGGACACTGTGACTCCAGTTGGACATCTACATTTATCAGCGGCTTGGATTACCAGGCGAGTACATTCTCTGATCATTTCATACTTGTTTGGACGTATTTACTTGTTATAGACTAGTTTACTTGTTGCTGACACGATGTTATCACGGATTAATACTATATGGATCTCTACATGCGATGTTATCCCCCTCGGGAGCATCGGGTACCTGTGTCATGTGCGTTTCACTTACATCATGTACTACATGCTTTCATTTATCATGTGCACTCATATGATCATGTACTCTCGTGTTCACTGAGCCCCTCATGTTTATTATCCATGTGCACTCACATAGTGAGCTTCATGTGGAATCATGTACAATAACATAACTGTCCAGATCCTTGTGTATTGATTGGGGTACGGGGGAGTAGAAGTGGTTATGTGATCAATCACCAAAAAGTATTCATGTGCAACCTCATAGTTTATTCATGTGCAACCCAAGCTGTTTACATAACCATCTTGTGCTCTAAATCACTAGTCACTGATAGTTCTCTATTTATAGTAGATATTTCATTACAGTTCTCTCTTTCTTCATGTATATTTCTTTACAGCAGTTCATGTATATTATTCTATAGCTTGTTTCATATTTCCTTCATGTTATGACTTGTGTGAGAGATATGTGCTCATTCCTGTCCTGATTGGACCTGTTGATAAAATTTTACAGGTACTTGGAGTTCACAGTTAGCCTAGAGGACACTGGTAGAGCTTGGAGTATTTACCTAGAGTTTGTTCATTTTCTTTATTGTTTGTCTTAGAGTTGTATTTGAAATCTTGAGTTTGTTTAATAGAACTTTCTTTACTATCACTCCTGATTCTCTATCTTGTGGAGTATCTTATCTATTTCATCGTGCTGTTATCTACCTTTAGAGTTGTGATTGAGATAGTATCCTTATGTGTTTGTCCTCCGTCTGGAGAGTATAGCATATTGTTTTAGATGTGATTGTGACCTAGAACAGCGTTCTACCGCCGACACTGCAGCGTAGGCTGGACGTACCCACGTCTCGTGCCCTAAAGCTAGGGTGCGGGTCGTGACACTACCCGGGTCACAGTACAAGTCGAAACGAGACGAAACTGAAACCCGACTAAACAAATCCAATAAAAACAATATTAAAAATATAAAATTTTTCCAAAATATTAAAATATGAAAAATAACCAAAATCATAATACATCAATTTAATTATTATTAAAAATAATCTAAAATTCTCCAATTAATCAAAATCCTAAATAATTCAAAAGTCACAAAATGACCAAAATACCCTTAGCCTAAAAAGTTGTAAATAGTCATTCTAATCACATGGTTAGGTCCCCATGGTTAGTCTCTAAGCTTAGCAAAACTAGAGATTAACTAGTTAACCATCAAAATCACAATTCAACATTTTAAATAGTTTTAAATTGATTAAAAAAATTACCAAAAATTACAACATGAGTTAAATCTTATTATCGATTAATCAAAATTATAAAAGTTCAAAATTACCCTCATTTGAAAAACTGGGTGTTACAATCTGAGTTATGGAACCAATGGTTTACTACAGCCAGATGTACACTGGCGGGCCATAAACTCTATGCAAAGTGACTTCAGATATCTATAGTTTCCAGATACTATTGAGACTATATCCCTGTTATAAATATATTATGTTTGGTCTCTTATCGCCATTGATAACTTTACCAGAGTTGTCTTGATTCGTTTAAATTTTGGATTAATTGGAATCTTAGTGACTAGTTTAAATATTCAGAAATCATTTCTATAGGATTCATATAGAAATTTTACTTGATTTTCTAGGACTGTTTTCCAATACCTATTGGCCCAATCTCTTTTCCAGTTCAACTTTAGTACGTTGCATATATTTTGTTACATATTTTGGAAGTATAGATAGTTGTGGATAGATTTATATATTAAATAGTTTATATACAACTTGTGGATGACTATATGTATATAGTTGATAGCTATATGCGGAGGAAACATAGATTGTTACCTATCCCATTTCTAGTAAGGGCATCTTTGGGATCAATATTAGTTAGCTAAATGGTAGAAAAGGTAGAAGAATACCTTGAGTAAGCTAGTATTGAGAGTGTGGTATATTTAAGTTTGTGACTTATTTGGGTTAGAACCGTTGGTAGTGCTCAGTAGTGCCTAAACCTCATTCAAACAAATGAAGGTATTTGACGATTTTGAATTTTATGATTAAAGGAAAAGTTATGGGAGATAGAGGAAGACTTAGGTAGAGTTAGCGAGGAAAGTCTAGGATTTAGTAAGGTTCTCCTATGGAGGAAGTGAATTTGGATAATATATAAACATGAGAATATGATGATCAAGTAAAGAAACACTTGACGGGGATCAACTTGTATGATTAGATGACTACTGTACCCAGAAGGGACGGATATAACCATGGAAGGAATATCACAAGCAATGGAATGATAGGTTCTTGAGAAGGAATAAGCAGTAAAAAATTGAGATAAGACCATTGGCACGCAACTTTGGAAAGGAGCAATTGGGTTTGCAATTTCTACCAAACATTGGAGACTCATATTAGTTATGGTAAGAATGATTGAGATTTTGTGATATTTTGCTAATGTGTTTGGATGAAAATGATTGTTAGGCGCATGGTTAAAGATTAAAATTTGATTAGTGATTATAATTTGGTCAATTGATATCAAGAATTGGAAATTATCGAATATAAATCATGGATCAACCTTAAAGAATTTTCTAAGGATTTACTATGACAAGTCAAGATTGTGACTTTCATGTAGACAGTTTTGGAAGAATGGCTGACAATTAGAAATTGATGTCTGTAAAATAATTTGATTGAGAGAAATACTTGAAATTTGAAATACATTTGGCATACGAGTTACATACAACGACGGATAAAAATTTGATTTAGATGATTTATGATTCCAAATAGATTTAGTTTTAATACCTTGGCAATTGCCTTAGTTTTTTTGTAGATACTTGGAGTTCAGCTAGTTTAGCGAGTTAGATATTGTTTTTTTTTTGCATGGGTATTAATAAGATGGTTATCTTATAAGTCATTTTTCCTGCATATCCTATCTTCTGACCGTTGAAATAGTGATACGATATTCTTTTTATCCCCTTTGATCATCACTCAGTCCTTAATGAAAATATCTTATCCGATTACATTCCTACCATAGCTATATTATTCTAATCACCCTCGCTATACTATTATCATATAACTTGTTGAGTTTCCCTGAGTCATAAACCCTTATACCCCATTCCAATTTGATTTCAAATTTTAGCCCATCATCTCAGAAGATTCTATTATTTTATGCCTTCTCAATAAACTGTTGGCGTTCGTTTCTTTCTTGCCTTTTCTGTTTCAACGAGACCTCATTTGATTTTTCACCTATTTTATGATCATTTGATTATATTTTTCGTACCTAGATTTTACTCATGTCTAAAATTATTTTGATCACAACAATATTCCAACTCTATCTCAGAGCATATCTAGATAATTCTGATCGTGCCTATATTTTACCAAGTGATCATACCTAGAATTCGATCATGCTTGATAATTTAAATTTTATTTTTGATCGAGGCTAAGTGATTTTGATTGTACCCTGACCCTTATTTTTGAAATTTCGAGGACAAAATTTTCTAAAGATGGAAGGTTGTAGAACCCCTCAACTCTCACCACTCAACCGACCACACATTCCCAACTCTTCCCCAATTCTCTTCTGACCTTTTCCTTTTCCCCATATCTCTCAATCTATTTCTCCCTACTACCACCACCAGAACCTCATTATTTCCTCCTTCACCAACAAAACAAAGAGACAAAACCCATCTCTCTTCTTCCTTCTCTCAAAACCTATAACAACTCTTTCCCCGTCGAACCCCCTTCGTCGACACCTTTCCCATGCGGCCCTAGCCGCCCAGCCGCCGATGCGTACCCCTTGCGGTCAACCCCTGTCCGGCGTCTGACTTCCTCGCGACCGCCGGACTCCCCGCGACTGACCGTCTCCCGCATGCCACCCTCGCCACTACTGACCCGCGACCGCCTGGCGCCGGACCTCCCGTACACCCCGCGGCCAATCCCGGCCGGCCAGCGCCGACCCTCGGCGACCCCTCTATCCCAACACCCGTTCTCCCTAGCCGATGACCCCTCGTGCCGTTCATCGCTGTCCAAAAGTGTTTCGAGCCGGTGACGACGCGCGATCTGAGTCTGAGGCCACCCTTCGGATTCCGTCATCAACCTTCAGTATAATTCCTAAATAGATTTGTTATACGCTCAAATCACTATTGAATCAATGTAGATTGCATCATTGTAGCTCTTGAGCTTTCATTACCTTGTTGATTCTTTATTATTATTTAGAAAAATGTAATAATGCTTTTAAATTTCCCTTACATCATTTATTATAATTTAGAATATTGGATATGGATATATGTTCTGGCTCCTCTCCTGACTCGAGACCAATATTTTTAGGTGAATGCAATGATGAGGAGCTTACTTTTAGTACCTACTACGGACCGAATTGAATTCTGAGGAGATAGCGGAAACACCTGATGTCACGACCCGTACCCATTTTTCGGGATACGAGTAAGAGTCCAAGCCAGCCTACGTCGTAGTGTCGATGGTAGAACACTGTCAAGGCCATGATGCTCAATATCACATAAACTAATAACTTTCTACTCATTCACAATAACTAAATTAACTTACAATATTCACAAGTTTTACATTTAAAGAAAGTACAATATTTTTACAAATATTGAAAATATCTACAACACATCTATTTAACTAATCTCTAAGTTTTTGTTTGCAAGTACACCCGTGTCTCCCCAATGCTAAGATTAGTCACAGCTAAATTGAAAAATGTTATTTTCCAGTCAGGAATAGAACGAGTACAATCCAAGCATGCAGTTCCAAATATATGATAACGACTATAAAACAGTGAAAAGTTATGACATACATGATAAAATAAATAAACTATAAAACATGGCACGAAAAATATAGTAAAACAATTAATCTTGAACTATAAAGACGAGTGAATCATGGAACAAGGAAAACTTAACATCTACGTGATTTGAAGTACACCTTTCGATACGATGGTTCGCGACCAAGTCGTCCGGTTTGTCGGAATGGACCCCATGTGGAGGTTTTTTAATGTTTTAAAAACAAATTTTTCTCTAACTTGGAATTAATTTTAAACAGAAAATAAACATCTAGAAATAAAAATAAAAATAGGATTTTGATCTTGGTTAGGTGGTCTAGAACTTTGTTCAAAACCGATTTACAAAACTCGAAATACACTGGTTACAAATCGACCGTAAACAGTGGACGTTGGGACAGTTTCTATCGTCCAAATATCGAGTTTTTTTTTCTGGATTTTGAAACTCGATTTTCATCGCACATGATGCGAATCAAACTAAACTAATTGAAGGGGATAAAGTCGGATAGGTTGTGAACGTACCAGATGAAGCGGCTCGTAAAACGATTGAGCGATCATCGAGAATAGTCGCTGTGAAGCCGGCCCCGATGGCTACTGTTACTGCTCTGTTGCTACGAAGTCGGCTCCTTTGATCTAGGTTTAGGGTTATCGAGAGTTTTCTCTCCTCCCACTCGTTACATATACATATATACAGGGGTTTTGGCTACTATGCGGTTTGGAAAGTCTTGGGGTCGGTTCCTGGGCCCTTGGCTCAGGTTGGCACCAAGGTTTATATCCCATTTTTCTTTTCTTTTTTCCTTTTTCTTTTTCTTTTTATCTTTTTTTCTTTCTTTATATATTCATATATACCAAATGTGTTTATATATATATTGTATATACTTAAATCAATTCTCTTTTAATAATTATTATAAAAACATAAGAAAATTCAAAAAGACATGTAGTTATATATATCTACAAATTTCTAATATTTAATATGTTTTTAGTAACACATAAATCCCAATATATGTATATATCCATATATGGATGCAAATACCAAAAATCTACAAAAATACTTTTAGAAATTATTATCATATATCCAAAATAAAATGTTACTTTTAGTAGCAATAGAACTTATATGACAATTATATATCAACCTTTAAATAAATCATATATGCAATTATTAAATGGACACACATACAAATATAATTACATATATATAGTCTAATACCCCAAAATACACAAGGATATCTAAGAAATTATATGTTATATTTTCCAAGGCAATTAGAAATTAAAATAGCAATTAATGCATATATTATATTTAACATACAATTTATATAAATTACTCACGAGACTATAAAAACGAGCTACCAATATATATATATATATATATATATATATATATATATATATATATATATATATATATATATATATATATATATATATATATATATATATATATATATATAACTACATAGACATCATTGGTAGAGCTACATGACTACCTAGGCTTGGGTTGGGTTCGGGTCAAGTCCGGACTAAATTGGTACAACCGGATCTCCTAAAAAGTTATAATATTAATAATTAACTAATTAAATTATTTATAGGGGTCAAGTCACAACTTGGCCTGGTTTTTCTAGTTAGGACACTACAATGGCTCGGCCTTTCCTACCATGGCTAATACACTAGCCAAAGCATGCAACTGCACTATCCGTGATATAATTTCTAGTAATCTTGTACTCCAAATCTTAACCATGACTAAGGCCTTCTATAATAATTAATTAAATATTTATAAAATTCCAAAATTGACCTTTTTAACTCAAATAAAATAATAAAGGATATTTTAAAATTTTGGGAAGAGGGTTACAAATCTATCCACCTTAGAAATAAATTCGTCCTCGAATTTAAGGACTAATAGGGTAAGCAAACTTGGTTGATCGGTAAAAAGATAGAAAAATTTTAGGGTAAGAAATATTGATCAAATAGGTGAAAAGAGTAAGAAAGAGTCTTGAAACTCTAAAGGCCCTAAAATACTCTCAAATATTTAATTTAAAACAAGTTTTGAGAAAAGAAAGTAATCATAACACAAAGTATCGACGAAAATTACCTTCAACCACGATAAATAAAATAAAGCAAATGAATAATTAAAATTCTGAAAATCTGGGAAGAGGGATTTAGGGTTAGGGTTTTAGATTAGGGGAATTGGTTTAGGGATTTTGGAAATTAGGGTTAGGGATTTAAGAAATTGGGGACTCTGTGGGGATTTGAGAAATTGTGGTTGTCGAGAAAGGGAGGGCTCCCCTTTATATAGGAGATGGAAAATCCAAATTGGAGAAGGACTAGGTTGATCAAATCTTTCTAAGGTTTAAACAAATATTTAATACAATAAATCAAGAATCAATCCATAATGCTTTAAAAAATAATTCTAGATTTTATTAATAATATTTAAAAATACTTTTAACCAGAACTAAATATAATACTTGATAAATAACTTTAAGTGGACACTAAGTATTATTAAAAAACTTTTAAAACGTATTTGCATCTTTTCGAACAAAGTTAGGAAATCTTTATCTAATAATTTATCATCATAAGAATATAAGTAATATTTGAGATCATTCAGTCTTTTTTTTAAAAAAAATTATAGAAATATTTGATAATATTCATTAACCTAAAGAAAAAATCTCTTTTAAAGAACTTGGCAAAACTTTTTTTATTAAAACATCTATAATAGAAAATAAAATTCATTTTTCAAGACAAAAAAATCTCAAAATTTTGGGGAGTGGGCTTACAAATCTACCCACCTTAGAAATATTTTGTCCTCAAATTTCAAAGGGCACGATTAGGTATGACTAAGATCATAATCAAGAAACGATATTTTCAATCGATATGAATGAGAACGACGATTGATATAATCGGGAGGATGATATGATTCATAATCAAATTAGTCACGCACAATCGCGAATAAAATCAAAAGAACATGTGGTTTGGCACGGTCTAAATGTATTATGATTGAGTCACGATCAAATTTTGTTTTAAGGAGGATCAAGGAAATTGGTTTAACATGAACCATTGTTCAGGCACGATCAAAATATGACCAATTTACATGGTCAGAGGATCTAGTCAAATCAAAATCTAAACATGCCTAAGGATAGAAGCAAAATAGGATTAGTTAAAAAGCCATTATGCACGTTTATCCACTGACTGATATTATGTAAGCATGATTGACGATCAAAAGTTAGACAAAGTATAACAGGATTAAATCACTTAGATATAAGGAGGATGTAGTTATGATCCAGGCTAATCATGCCAGTCATCCAAGCATGATTAAAATTTGGCATGAGTATGAATATGATTAAACAAAACACGATCAGGCTGGAATAAACCTAAACATTAGCAATAATAGAGTTTAAAATATAGGCACGATCAACTTGTTAAGGAAAATGGTTTAGGCATGATTATAGAATCAAAATCTAGGAAAGATGTGAATTGACTCGGTCAAATAAAAGTAGTCTAGTCGTGATCGAAATCGTTTTAAGAAAGATCAAATCAGAATCGTTTTGATACGGTTAATTATTTATCCATAATCATTTATAGGCATGAGTTTTAGAACAAAATCTAGATACGTTTAGGAACCCAGTGGGAAGAAATCAAAATAGGTAATAAAAAATGATGATTTGAAAACAGAAAGATAAGAAAGAAAGGAAGAACGACGACACAAATCAATTTGGAAACTTAATAGTCATATGCCATTAAGGATATAGCCTCTATGGTATTCAAAAATCGTAAGCCTATCCGAAGTCACTTTACCGCAAATTTATGCCTCGCTAGTATACATCTGGCTGTAATCAACTCTCGCTTCCACGACTCAAGTAAGGATACAGTATCAAATACTCTATCAACTCTATCCAATATTGACATAATAACTCAAAGATGAAATAGGACAGACAAGGCATAGTTTTTATAATATTCGATAATCTACTATTACTTAAAATTACTTCAACTTAGGGGTCATGCCACGCCAGTGCGCTGCTGGCTGCAATGAACCCGCAGTCTTGATAATTCAATAAGTGCCGACAGCACGCAACTGCCTTACCATTATAGGTCATTGAATATTCTTTCAAACTCTGTCTATTAAGAATTTTTCAAAGAAGTTTTAAAGATTCAAATAACTCGATCATGATAGGAAATGTCTAGTATCTGTACTTAAAGTAAAAGTATTCATTTTGAAAATCATACGATCGACTAGGAAGAAAATGGTCGAAGACAAAAGAAATACAAATTTAATATCTATTTTCCTATTATTCGAAGATTCGAGGGAAAAACTTTGGTGAAAGAACTAACTCGAGATTCCTATATGGGCAATAATTAGAAATCATAAAAGTAATTCCTCAGGGCAAAATGGGAAATAAATAAGCAACTCGGACTTATGATATGGTAATAGTTAGAGAGGGCCAAACAAATGACCAAGGTTAGGAATTGAATCATAGGAAGTCCCCGTTTACCAAGCGAATAGTTTACTCACCTTAGATCATACCATCGTATCAAAACACAATGGTATATTCTTCTATGAAAATTCCTCTAAGTTAGCTAATATGGTATAGAATGCAATCAGTCCCTACCTAAATTACATAGCCTATGTAGCGACCTTAACTACCCAATAGTCAATTAAATTAGGGACTCCTAGTCCTAGTCATTCTCCTAAAATCAAATTCCTTCTAATATGAATGAGCACTTCCTAATCGCAGGCTTGCAGTAGTACGACTAATTTAGGTACTACCACAAGTTTGCATGAATTGCAAAAACTGACCTGCATGGGCCACCAAAAAACTTGTCACTACCCACACCCACTTTTTGAGATACGAGTGCGTGTCCAAGCCAGCCTACGTCGCAGTATCGGTGGTAGAACGCTGTCAAGGCCATGATGCTCAATATCATATAAACTAATAACTTTCTGCTCATTCACAACAACTAAATTAACTTACAATATTCACAAGTTTTACATTTAAAGAAAGTACAATATAAATATTAAAAATATCTACAATACATCTATTTAACTAATCTCGAGGTTTTGGCCTGCAAGTACACCCGTGTCTCCCCAATGCTAAGAGTAGTCGCGACTAACCTGAAAAATATTGGTTTCCAGTCAGGAATGGAACGAGTACAATCCAAGCATGCAGTTCCAAATATATGATAATGACTATAAAACAGTAAAAAGTCATGACGTACATGATGAAAGAAATAAACTATAAAACATGGCACGAAAAATATAGTAAAATAGTTAATCTTGAATTATAAAGACAAGTGAATCATGGAACAAGAAAAAGTTAACATCTATGTGATTTGAAGTACACCTTTCGATGCGACTGGTTCGCGACCAAGTCATCTGGTTTGTCGGGACGGACTCCATATCGAGGTTTTTCAATGTTTTAAAAATAGATTTTTCTCTAACTTAGAATTAATTTTAAACAAAAAGTAAACATCTAGAAATAAAAATAAAAATAGGGGTTTTGATCTCGGTTAGGTGGTCTAGAACTCTGTTCAAACAGATTTTCAAAACTCGCAATACACTGGTCGCAAATCGACCGTAAACAGGGGACGTTGAGGCAGTTTCTATCGTCAAAATATCGAGTTTTTTCTCGATTTTGGAACTCGATTTTCGTCGCACATGATGCGAATCAAACTAAAATAATTGAAGGGGATGAAGTCGGATAAGTTGTAAACGTACTAGAGGAAACAGCTTGCAAAAGATCGAGCGATCGTCGAAAATAGTCGTTGTGAAGCCAGCCTCGATGGCTGCTGTTACTGCTCTGTTGCAGTTACAGCCGCGCGCTGCTGCGTCGACCCTGGACGCCGTCGCCGACGCTGAGGTGGCACACGCTTGAGTCCGAGGTCGGGGGTCGTGTGGGAGGCTCTGGGGTTCGGTTCCTTTGATCTAGGTTTAGGGTTGTCGAGAGTTTTCTCTCCTCTCACTCGTTACATATACATATATACAGGGGTTTTGGCTACTATACGGTTTGGGAAGTCTTGGGGTCGGTTCCTAGGCCCTTGGCTCAGGTTGGCAGCGAGGTTTATTTCCCCTTCTTTTCTTTTTTTTTCTTTTTTTTCCTTTTTCTCTTTTTCTTTCTTTCTTTATATATTCATATATACCAAATGTGTTTATATTTTTTTTTATATACTTAAATCAATTCTCTTTTAACAATTATTATAAAAATAAGAAAATTCTAAAAAGTCATGTAGTTATATATATATCTACAAATTTTTCAACAAATATTTAATATGTTTTCAGTAACACATAAATCCCAATATATGTATATATACATATATGGATGTAAATACCAAACATCTACAAAAATACTTTTAGCATTTATTATCATATATCCAAAATAAAATGTTACTTTTAGTAGCAATAGAACTTATATGACAATTATATATCAACCTTTATAATTAATAATAAATCATATATGCAATTATTAAATGGGCACACATACAAATATATATACATATATAGTCTAATACCCCAAAATGCACAAGGATATCTAAGAAATTATATGTTATATTTTCAAAGGCAATTAGAAATTAAAATAGAAATTAATGCATATATTATATTTAACATACAAATTATACAAATTACTCATGAGACTATAAAAATGAGCTACCAATATATATATGCATCTATATAACTACATGGATGTCGTTGGTAGTGCTACATGACTACCTGGGTTTGGGTTGGGTTCGGGTCAAGTTCGGGCTAAATTGGTACAACCGGATCTCCTAAAAGTTATAATATTAATAATTAACTAATTAAATTATTTATAGGGGTCAAGTCACAACTTAGTCTGGTTTTCCTAGTTAGGACACCGCAATGGCTCGGCATTTCCTACCATGGCTAATACACTAGCCAAAGCACGCAACTGCACTATCTGTGCCATGATTTCTAGTCATCTTGTACTCCAGATCTTAACCATGACTAAGGCCTTCTATAATAATTAATTAAATATTTATAAAATTTCAAAAATTACCATTTTAATTCAAATAAAATAATAAAAGATATTTCAAAATTTCGGAAAGAGGGGTTATACTTGAGCCGACTACTAGTAGCCTAGTCAGCATTGTATTTAAAGCTGTAAACCTTAGTACAATTTAAGTTTGTTTCACCATAGTGTTTGAGTTATTAAATAAAAGTGTTTTTAGTTTTTTGTATTTTAGAATGTTGTGCTTGAGTTACTACTGACGGATACAGCTTACTGCTGCCGTCTCATAATATGCAGGTTGGGTATGATCCGACTGGACCCAAAATCTTAGGATTGGGTCATGACATGTGGCCTTCCTGTACAGGCAGGGATGGCATGTGCCAGCAGTAAGCTTGTGCAGGTCTTGCACAGGCCTATGTGTAGGCTGCTTGGGCAAAACTTGAGTGCAGTATTGTATGTGCGTGGTAGCACACACATGTGTGTGAGAGAAGTGTCATGGTGTGTTAGTATGAGTGTGTGTGAGAGTGGTATGAGTGAGTGATACACTAGTGTGTGTGTCTATTGTAGTGTATAGATAGGTTAACTAAGGGACAAGAATGTGCAACTGGACATTTGCACAGCAGTGTAGGTTAAGGGTGCAAGGGTGAGATGCGAGTGTGAGTGCGTGTGCATGTGTGTGTCTTTGGGGGTGTGTGTGGTACACATAAGTGATGTGTGAGTTTGTGTACGAGTGAGTCCTAGTATCCTAGTGAGTAAGTGTATAGTTATATCTAGGGGGTATATATATTGGAAATGTGTATATGAGTATTTCCATGTGGTATAGGATGGGGTAAGTATTAGATATGGTATTGATAGGTAAAGGTATGGTAAAGGGGAAACATTAAGGTATTGGGTTATCCTAAAGTATTGGGTTTACTTATGAGCTATAACATAGGTAATAAGCATAAATAATGTGTATAGGTAAGATTTAGGATTACCCTATGTGCAACCATGTGATACATGGATACTAGTTGGGTTTTACCTATGAGTAATAGCTTGGGTAATATGTGTAGGGTATTAGGGTAAATATGTGAGATACCCTATGAGTATTCAAATGGGTAAATACATAGTGTAAGCCTAGTATATGTTAGATTACCTTGGTATGACAAGGTATTGACCTAGAAATTTAGGTTTGACCTAGTTTGACCAAAGTTGACTAGTTTGACCTTAAAAGTCAATATTTGAGTCAAAATTGACCTAGTTTGACTACAGAGACCTGGTATTGACCTAGTTTGACCTCCATGATCTAGAATTGGCCTAAAAATTATATTTTATCTTAGATATCGATGTTTAACACACTGAAACACCAATTGACATTAATATTTCATATTTAGGTCTTTATGACTCCACTTTGGACATCGATCCTCACTTGTTGCTCATGACCACAGGCAAGTACATTCTCTGATGGTTTCCATTATTTGATCATTTTTATGATTATGGTCTATAGTATTGCATTACTTGATTCTTTGACACGATGGAGACACGGATTTGTATTTTATGGATTCACTCTCATGCGACACGTGCGTCATACTTGTCTGGCCTTTACATCATGACTCACCTACTGGCATCACTTACTATTATCTAGCTGGTTCGTACTTGATTTACGTATCGGGACTTGGATTTATTTATACTAGTCGGGCAAAAAAATACTTGAGTAGACATGTAAATATTTCCAAAATTTGAAACCACCCCTACTAGTCTAATTTGGAATGAGAACAGTCGCACACCTCACGTGTGATGAGCTGTATTACCCTTAACTGTTTACATGCCGAAAGTGGTATTTCAAAACACACTAGTTTAGTTACATTCTTGATGTTTTACATTATACCTACTAGACACATCATATCTATATTAGTTGAGTTCTTCCTTATTTACTGTCTTTATTGCTATACTCTCTTGTTTCAACCATGCTTATTTTCACTGTCCTTTATTTAACTATTGCTCTATTTTATTTCTGGTTTTAGTCTTTCTTACTCATCATGTATTACTTATTATAACTGTTTTATAGTTTTTATCATTTAATTGGAACTGCTGTTAGAGGTGCGCTTTGCTCCAATCCTGACTGGATAATATTTTTCAGAGGATCTGGAGGACTTCTGTCCTACCTACTACGGACCCGGAGTAGACGATAACTATGCCCGGAAGATTTTCTTGGAGCCAGTGCCCGTTGAGGATGCACCACCAGTAGTGCCTTAGCTAGTAGCTAGGATAACTAGATTGGTCTCCAGTTATTGAGACTTGGGCTTGTTATATTATTTGAGGCATGTACTTATTGATATTATAATATTAGACTCCGTTGTGTATTTGACTTACGCTATTAGACTTCTATTTCATCATTTCATATATTTATATCACTTCGTGCTATCATCTTCCCTTAGATATCTGTGATTGAGTATGTGATTCTAGATATTATATTGTCCTCCCGTTCGGAGATGTGATTACTATTGATAGGTTATGTTTTATATAATTCTTAGACTGTTTAGATATCACTATTAACCTAAACAACGTTCTACCGCCGATGTTACGGCGTAGGCTGAACCTACCCACGTACTCGTACCCCTATACCGGGTGCGGATCGTGACATGGGCTTCCTATGGTCATGGGCCAAAGGTGACCATTTTAGTGAGTTAATTAAAAATTAATTTTTGAGTTCCATATTCCTAATTAACCAAACCTTTACGAGTTAGTTAATCAAGTGGGTCTCATACATGATATTGGATGTGAACATATGTATACAATGGTCAACTAGGTCTCAATCATATCGAAAACCTACGAAAAAATATTAGTCTATAACATAACTACAATACAATAATATAAAAAAGATAAATAAACAAATATTGAAAAAGTGGGCTTTTACTTTTCCAAAAAAACTCAGGATAAAAGTCTCGTTGGTTCCGACTCAATCTATCAACTAAGGATCACATGGGTAGGTCGAGTTG
The DNA here is from genome assembly GCA_029216955.1 of Iris pallida. Classification (NCBI taxonomy): domain Eukaryota; kingdom Viridiplantae; phylum Streptophyta; class Magnoliopsida; order Asparagales; family Iridaceae; genus Iris; species Iris pallida. The sequence goes on from JANAVB010044426.1 coordinate 22,033, forward strand.
ACTTGTTATCATGCGGGTCAAAGACCTAAGTGGGTTAAGTTTAAGTCGACCATTATTGGGTTCCATCATTATTGGGTTGACATAGAACAATCGACCCGACCCGACCCGACCCGACCCGACCCGACCCGACCCGACCTTAGAAGGTATACATGCAAATAAACCCTATCTTTTATTTAAAATTGAGTAAGGAGGTGCAAAATGAAATGTGTTTATATTTAAATTTGGACAAAGTATTTTTGCTTGGCTACCCTAATCTTCTCCCTCCCTCCCTCCCTAGAAGCTCAAAGAGGGGAAAAAAAGGCCCTTCCCTTCCCTTGTTCTTCCCTACTGTAGTACTCCACTACAAATCACCGGCGGATGGCCATGGCGACTCCCGCCAACACTGGTTCTATCTCTCCCCCGTCTCTCTATCATAGTTACCATTAAATTTCACTGGAAGTGTTTTTTTAATAGCTGAATTATCAACGAGCATGTCGACTTCGTCCAAGTATAATGGAATGAAGCATGCCTAGATTAATATCCACGTGTTCTCGAAATGTTTAATATCTCCACGTGTTCTCGAAATGTGTTGTTTCTTGCTCCCCAACTGTTCGACAAAATTTCTCAAAGAACAGTTTTTTTTAGCTCGGGAGGAACCGGCCGTACGAACAAAACATATATAGCCTAAATAATTTATGTTTCTTGAAATGCTTTTTTTTTGCTCTTCAACTGTTCGACCGAATTCCTCAAAGAATAATTTTTTTAGTTTGAGAGGAATTGGCTCTTGAGGACAAAGCCTGTATCCCAAGTTTTTTGTTGGTACTTATAATTACATTCAACTTGTCAGAGCTTCTATATTATGCTTAAAACATCTCTCTATTATATATAAAAAATGAGTGTGTATATAAAGAATGTGGAGGAGATTGGTCGAAAATTAGTAACTTTTTATTCTCTGTGTATTTTAGTATAAAGGTTGCCAGCATATTTCAATATGAAAAATTCTGAAGGTTTCATTTTGCACCAGAACTAGGAAGCACTAACACTCCGAAAATTGGTGCATCCAAGTCCTTCTGTTTCGAGCAAGACAAAACCGCCGAAAATTGGTCCTGTGCCTTTGGTATCGTGTTGGAATCTTCTCGTGTCGTATTAGTGTTCCTGCAATATAGAGACATAAAAATCATAAGATTTAATCTCAATTTTGAGAAACATAGTCAATCATATAGGCTGGTTTTCTAAGGAAAGCAAAGTTACGTATGGCTGTAATAGATGTCCATTGGCCCTTGGTGAGAAAATTTAACATATATGCCTATAATACTATGGACAGATCACGTTTTTCGTTAGTCCATGCCTACCTAGACGCATGAACACCCAAAAATCAGTGTTGTGCCCGTGTTATGCCCTGCCACATGTTATGTTGTGCCGTACTGATATTGGACGAGGCACAAATGCACCAAAAGACACTAGGACATGCCAAAATAGGTCCCTTGTCTATCACCATGTTCTTATCGTGTTGGGTCATTAGTGTCCATGCAACGTATTGCTTACAATAGAACTTGGTTAGGATTCTATAATCTTAGGGTTTTGCAGCTGGTCCAGCTTTGATCAGGTTCATAGCTCAAGCCACCAAGCTAAAATTTCAGTTTTAAGCACTTATTTGGTCCATATAATTCAAGCTTAAAACATATTTGACTGTCCATGGTGAATTTCCGAAATTATGATAAGCCTGATTTGAGCTGGAAATGATGGTTGTGCTAATTTAATTATGGTTCGACTTTTAGAAGTTGTTTCCATCACTGTGCTATTATTGGGACATGCTTGGTTGCTAGTAGGTCTGTCCCTAGCTTAAACTCAATCTTTTCGTCGAGGAAACTAGTAATTGGTTCTAGGCAATTGTCCTAGGTTTTAATTTAATATGGACCCAATGTATATATTGTTGGAGCTTTTCCTTAACATGTAGAGAAAGCTTGCTTTCAATAAATGCCTAGTGATATTTAGTCCCACATTGGAAAAGCACCATGAGTTGTATCTCAATATATACTTGGTATGTTGTTGCGATGTGCACATGGGGTGGTGACCCTAAGGAGGGAACCATGTGGGTGATTTTACTAGGAGGTAAGGATAAGTCTCCATGGTAAGCTTAATGTTTTTTGCTCTTGAAAATTTATTTCCATTGGAGCTAAGTCCTGTGGGGGCTTAGCGACTCGGACTCGGGCTCATGGGCTCATGAGGCGTAATGTGGCATTTTGTTGGCGCACTTTGCACTTTGTACGTCAACATCGTCGCTAGGCGCATAGTGCGCTTAGGTTGCGCGAGCCTATTGCGCAGCCGTTCGCGCGCCAGTTCGTGCCGTCCGATCGTGCGACCAGATGGCTAGATGGTGTGGCCTGATCGCGTAGCCATATGGTGCGCCAGTTGGCGTGTCCAGTTGGCGTTGCTAGTTTGTGCAGCAGTTGGCATAGCCAGATGGCGCGGCCTGATCGCGTAGCGTGGCCAGATGGCGCAGCCTGATTGCGTAGCGTGGCCAGATGGCGCGGCCTGATCGCGTGGCCAGATGGCGTGCCAGTTGGCCCAATCAGTTGGCACTACCAGTTGGTGCAACAGTTGGCGCTGCAGTTGGCGCGTGGTTCGCGCATAGTTTGCGCACGGTGCGCACGGTGCGTGTATTGCGCAAGTGCGTGCGGGAGCAAGTGGCGCTATTGGCGCAAGTGTGCAGTTGGCGAGCGCTGTGCGCTAGTTGGCTTAGATCGTGTCTGTGCACGATTGAGCAGCTACTGAACGTTCGGACGATTTTTTTTCCACGTTCCGAACATTCTGCTAACTGTGCGGTTACAATGCAGGTAGACCTGTAAATGGACCTGATTTTGATCCTGATCTGCTCCAGATCCATGGCTTTTAAACGGATTTGGATTAAAAATTTGATCCGTTAATCCATTAATGATCCAAATCCATTAATCCATTTATTAGTTGGATTGGATATGGATTTAGGTTGATCCAATCCATTAATGATCCAAATCCATTAATTAAATATTAATTATATTAAATATATTATTAAATATATTATAATTTTAAAATTTAAACAGTTGTATTAGGAATTTAGGATACCTAAACGTTTTTTCTAGGTACAGTAATACAAATATTTGGTTTCCTTTTGTACTCTTAAGTCTTATCCAAAAACATCAATTAAGTACGGTTGGAGACTTAGTATTTTAGTTATATTTGATTATCGGTTTAAGAAATATTTTGGTCATCATGTAATTCAAATTTTGATGAAATCGTTATTTTGATAGATTTCTTTTGAGATTATTTGTTATAAACGGATCAAGGTAACGGATCAGATATCCATTAATCCATCGGATATGGATTTGGATTGTGTCATCAATGATCCAGCGGATAATGGTTTGGATTTGGATCGAAATTTTCTAAATTTAAACGGATCCGGATTTAGGTCGATCCGCTCCAAATCCGGTCCATTTACAGGTCTAAATGCAGGCCTATATAAGCTTCTTTTCTCTCTCTTTCAGTGACTTAGTGTTCATAACACAATTCCTTACAAATTTTTGAGATTACTAGAGAAAAGAGAAGTTGTGCACCATCGCCATTCAGCACAGGAGTCCGAGCCATCCGAGGAGTCAGAAGAGCGGAGTGTTCCAAAGTTCTCTGTCGAACTTGCTGGTTCCTGGAAGCTGTTCGTATGGGGTGAATCAAGCTTTGAGCGTCGGTGATCATTCACCCCAATATGCTTTTTCCTTCTCTGATCTAATCAGAACCTTCTGTTTATCTTCTGTCCACTTGCAATTCGTTCTGAACGAGAACAGTTCTGTTCTAATCAGAAACCGTTAGTGAAATTTCTGCTGCTGCTGCTACGAATTCTTCTACGTCTTTTTCGAAGTAACACACTTGTTTTTCGTCTCTCAGAATCCTCCAAGGATCTTTGTCTTGCATCTTCTTTGAAGTGTTACATAATTTTCAGTTTTCCATCAAAAATTACGCCCCGGAAATAACAATCTCAAAGCTTGATTTCACAAGATGGAAAACTTTCGTGCTTCACTAATCAATCCTAACCTCACCAAGTCAGAGCAATTTGAAGGGGAAGTGGGGAACACTATCAAGTCTGGAAGAGAAATGTTACTCTCAATCTTCAACTTTCCGAAGTTGACCACGTGTTAACCGAGGAAGAACCTAATGTTCCAGAAACTGGGTCTGCAGCCACAATTACTGCTGCTACTAAAAATCAGGACAAATGGAGAAGGGAGAATAGCATCTGTAGGCTTTTAATCCTAAATGCTATGGAGGAGTCCCTAGCGGAAACATATTCAAAGAAGACAATTGCCAGAGAGATATGGGAGTCTCTGGAGAAACTTTACGAAGATGACAAAAACAGGAGCAAGATATTTATTGTTGAAAAATAGCACAAATTGCTCTTTGAAGACGAAAGTCTATGCTGTCGTAGGTGAAGGAGTTTCTGAAGCTGCGACAGAAGTTGGAAGATGAGGCGATGCCCCTCACCGACAAGTTTGTTGTTGGAGGGATCGTCTCCAAGCTCTCTGCTGGTTAGAGCAAGTTCTATACAAACATGCATAGGAAGAAACTGGAGATCAGTCTCGAAGATCTCCTACAAGAAATCTATGTTGAGGACCAAATGAGGGCTCAACTGAAGGTGGACGCACTGTCCAAACAGATGGCTAACGCCAATTTGGTTCACACCAAGGAATACAAGGGAAAGCAGACGGCTTCCCACAGCAAGAAAAAAGACCCCAATAATTTGAAAGTGAAGGAGACTTCCTTCAAGCAACAGAAGGCAAAGTCCCAGATGCCTTGTTTCAAGTATGGTAAGAAGGGCCACTTCAAGAGTGAATGCAAATCCAAGCCCAAGCAATCAGAGCAAGGTGAGCCTAGTAAGGTTCTAATGATCACTGACGTTATTGCAATGATTGCTCAGGTCACTACGGTGGGGGCTGACTTTGACTGGTGGGTAGACACTGGTGCCACCTGCTATGTCTGCTCAAGCAAGGAGTGGTTCACCTCCTACACATTAACTTCTGAAGTTGTTATGGTGGCGAACCAGGCACAAGCTGAAGTGCAAGAGATCGGGACGGTTGTATTGAAACTGACTTCTGGGAAGTCTCTGACGCTTCAAGGTGTGAATCATGTACCTTCTATCGCAAAGAACCTGATCTCGGGAGGCCTACTCTGTAATGCATGCCTAAGGATGGACATCAATCCTGGCCAGATGGTGATGTGCATAAAGGGAACATACTTCGGAAAAGTATTTTATACCGAAGGAATGTTCAAGATTCTGCTTGTAAATTAGTCCAATATAATTAATGCAGTCACCCATTCTGGTTATACTCTTGAGTTGTGGCATAATAGACTAGGACATGTTCATTGTAAAAGAATAAACAGAATGTCTAGTCTAGGACTTATCTCCAAATGTGGGGGTAAGGTAGAGAAATGTGAAGTTTGTGCTCAGACGAAGATCACAAGGAAACCCATTTGTCGGGTTAATCGAAGCGCATATCTTCTGGAGTTGGTACACTCTGATATCTGTGACTTAAAACAATTCTCTACAAAAGTCGGGATGAAGTATTTCATAACTTTCATCGACGACTTCTCAAAGTACGCGTTCGTTTACTTGTTGAAGGCTAAAGACGAAGCGTTCGAGAAGTTCAAAGAGTTCATGGCCGAGGATGAACGACAAACTGGACAACTCAAGAGAATAAGAAGTGATCGAGGAGGAGAATATCGGTCTCATTAATTCGCATCGTTCTGCAAAGAACATGAAATTGTCAATGAGACTACTGCTCCGTATTTTCCTTAATCAAACGGAGTAGCAGAGAGGAAGAATAGAACATTGACAGAAATGATAAACTCAATGCTGTTGACTGCGGGTCTTCCAAAATGCTACTGGGGAGAAGCTGCATTGACGGCCACTTTTATTCTAAATAGTGTACCTGATGCAATTTCAGACGTTACTCCTCATGAACTTTGGTTCAAAGTCAGACCTAACTTGAATGTCATTCGAGTGTGAGGGTGTCTGGCATATGTGAAGCTTCCAGATCTGAAGATTCAGAAGCTCGGGACAAGGACTACGAAGACAATTTTCTTGGGTTATGCCGAGAAGAGTGATGCTCGGAGATTTTTGATATTGAATCAAATCATATAATTGAATCTCACGACGCAGAATATTTTGAAGACAAATTTGCAAGGCATAAGAACATTATTCTTGCGAATATTCCGGAGAACAATGAGGGTGCGTAAGAAACTGAAATTTTCCATAAGAATGTAGTCCAAGAAGATGTTGAAATAACGGTTGAACCAGAACTCGCTGAGCCGTCAACTAAGCGAGTGGAGGCCGAAGGACTTCAGAAATGACTGTCACCTATCATGTGGAAGCAGATCCGCTTACCTATGATGAGACGATGAAGACCAGAGACGCCGTTTTCTGGAAAGAGACGATAAACAATAAAATTGATTCAATCACCTCAAATAACACTTGGGTGTTGGTTGATCTTCCTGAAGGAGCAAAATCCATTGAATGCAAATGGATCTTCAAGAAGAAGATGAAAGCAGATGGAACTATTGACAAGTTCAAGACTAGGCTCGTAGCCAAGGAGTTTTCTCAGAAGCAGGGGATCGACTACTTTGACACGTATGATCCAGTAGCCCGGATGACCACCATCAGAATGTTGATTGCTCTTGCAGCAATACATAAGTTGGTGATACATTAGATGGATGTAAAAACGGCTTTCTTAAATGTCGAGCTGACTGAAGAGATTTACATGCAACAACCAGAGGGATTTGTCGTCAAAGGTCTTGAAGACAAAGTCTGCAAGTTGGTAAAATCCTTGTACGGTCTTAAACAGGCTTCCAAGATGTGGCATGAAAAGTTTGACAAAGTTATAAGGTCAAATGGCTACAGGGTCAGCGAGACGGACAAGTGTGTTTAAACAAAGTTCGCTGAAAGAAGATGTGTAATCGTTTGTCTATACGTGGACGACATGCTTATCCTAGGTACGGATATGGGTTTGTGTCACGGAGACAAAGAAGTTTATCTCGACTAAGTTCAGTATGAAGAACTTGGAAAAAGCTAATGTGATCTTGGGCATCAAGATAATCCGGACAGATACTGGACTGGCGCTGTCACAGTCTTATTATATTGAGAAGATGATCATACGCTATGGGTATCAGGATCTTCCAGGGATCGATACGCCTTACATGTGTGATCTGAAGCTGAAGCCTAATTCGAGGGAAAGCGTCAGGCAGCTGGAGTATGCAAGCGTCATCGGGAGTTTGATGTATGCTACTACTGCAACAAGGCCTGATATAGTTTTCGTCGTGGGAATGTTGAGTCGTTTCACGAGCAACCCAGACATTGAGCACTGAAAAGTTGTGAAACGGATAATAAGATATCTCAAGAAGACTCAGACATATGCACTGCACTACAGCGGAGATCCGTCGTTAGTAGAAGGCTTCAGTGATGCCAGCTGGTGCTCAGAGTTGGAGAGCGAGAGGTCCACAGGTGGATTCATTTTCACAATGGGTGGAGCTGCTATATCGTAGAAGTCGAAGAAGCAGACTATGCTCTCTCGTTCCTTCATGGAATCTGAGTTCTTTGCACTTGATACCGCAGTGGAGGAAGCAAAATGGCTTCGGGAGTGGTTGGGGCGCAAATACCGACAATTCTGATATACTGCGACAACCAGGCGACCGCGGCGGTGGCATCAAATGACCTCTTCAACGGGAAGAAGATGATGTGCGGTTAAAGTACAGGGCAGTATACGATCTCATCAAGAAATGTGTTATTGCAGTGATTGATGTTCGGAGTCAGGAGAACCTGGCGGATCCGTTCACCAAGGACCTCAAGCGCCAGTTAGTCGATGACACAACAAGTAAAATGGGCTTGAAGGCATTCTGATATTATTTTATTGCAATCCTACCATAAAATTTTATGCTATTAGTTCAAAGAGAAATCTAATAGGCATCTAGCTTTTGGTTCAAGGACCACTAACTGAAAAAATATCCGGAACAATGGGTACATGTCCTCTGTGGCATGGAGAGGTTACAGACCTACAACCACTGTTGTCTACTATATATTTTCTGCGAAAAACGGATCCTGTGTTGAGGATGGCTTAAATGTCTTAATGAGTTCTCAGACAGAGTGAATGTCTGGTGTGCTTTACAGGAAGCATGGTAGAGCAGCACTACAAGGAGTGTAACTCCATGCTACAGTGGGGTGACTCCACCATGAGGTTCCCCGTTAGGGGTAATGTCTTGTCTTTGTGAGCCAAGTCACAGCGACATAGCACCGCAAATAGACAGGTAGCCTAATGCTGTATGATGAAATTAAAGAGGGGTAGACAATACTACAAAGGGGAGGATGTCCCCATGTTACAGTGGCACGACACCACGATGAGGTACCCAAATAGGGGTAAAGCCTCGGCCTTGCAAGCCATGTCGTTGCAGCGTAACACCACAAGGGAGCCTAAGGCTTCATGCTGGGTAGTTGGTACTACAAAGAGGCTTGTGACCTCATGCTACAGTAGTATGACACTACGATGAGGTTCCCGAATAGGGGTAATGCCTCAGCTTTAGGCCATGTCATAGCGGCGTAGCACCGCAAGGGAAGCGCAAGGCTTCATGCCATGTCTCTTTAATAAAGAACTCACCTATAGTGTATGGGCAGAGATAACAGGCCGTCTCTTGAGGGTAAACTTGTATATGTCCAAAATTATACACTGAAATCAGGCTGGCACAGGGCCTTTAATGTGCAGCCAGAAGCACATGTAACTACATTATATAAGTGGAAAAAATTGCAGCTATGGTGCAGAATTCAAGGCTTAGTCCATTCTTGTATTATAGTATGTTGTTTGACCCATGTGGGAAGATTCAAGTCGTCAGAGATCTCTCTCCTAATGCATGATGGACAGTTACTGTGGGGAACACTCAAATCCATATATCGAGATATGTGGAGAATTGTTGGAGCTTTTCCTTGACATGTAGAGAAAGCTTGCTTTCAATACATGCATATTTAGTCTCACATTGAAAAAGTACCATGAGTTGTATCTCAATATATACTTTGTATGTTGTTGAGATGTGCACATGGGGTGGTAACCCTAAGGAGGGAACCATGTGAGTGATTTTACTAGGAGGTAAGGACGAACCTGATTTTGAGTGGTATATTATGTAATGTCCCGCTCCGCATCGGTGCATTACGATGAGTCGTTGACTCGAAGAGTTACGTTGACCCGATAAGGTATCGATGCGAATCGATGCAAGTATTGCGTTGGCCAAAGGTAAGCTTTGAGTCGGTTGGAATCTATGAATCGAATCGATGCAAAGAGTAAGTCCCGCTTGAGCAAGTGCTGATTTTAGTTGATCTGGTGTGCAGGCTATGCTTCTACGCTGGACGATAAGAGGTCGGCATCTTGCCTTATGCAATGAAGTGTCCGCGAAACTAAATCGAGGCCCTGCAACGGATTGTGGCATGGGTGCGATAGGCCAAATCGACTGAGTAGAGCAAAGGAATGGCTAAGTCCGGGAGTTAGCTATGCGATCGAGGTATGGAAGCGAGACGCTTCAATCGGCGAGGCGGCAAGGCGTATCGGCTTAAGGTGGGCGGGTTCTTGACTCTCTCTCCCTATTCCTTCACGTCTTAATAAAATATGTTATGGTATGCGTAAGATGGTATCGAGTTAGCGAGCGTGGCTCGACGAGTAAGTGTCTAAAATATGCGTTGAACACTAAGATAGAACATTGAACAATCGAACAATTGAAGCGACGTGCATCAAGTGCACAAGTAATGATAGGGCATGATGGTAGAACATTGAAAGACAACATCGAGATGTGCATCAGGTGCACGGCTCCGAGAACATTGAACACTAGGCGTAGAACATTGAATACGGTGCTGAGCGTGCCCTCGGGCACTTATGCTACGAAATGACTAAACAAATACGGAGTAGATTATGCGAATAACATTATGAACGAGACGCGTGATTATGAGTACGAGACGACAAAGCCGTTGGGCGTCGTGCATCAATATGGATGTGTTGGGGCATAACGCCGACGGAGCTCCCCATGCGAATGGTGGATTATGATTACGGCACGGGAAACCGTTTATGGCACGGGAAACCGTTTATGTGTGACACTATGTTTATGGAATACGAGATCGGTTGGTATGCTATGGATTGTATGATATGGAACGTATTGCATGGTCAATGGACTCGGATTGCCCGTGCACGGGTGCGGCTTCCCTCGAACGGTTACGCCGGGGCGCCGGGACCGTTCGGCCTAGGAGGGAATTATGTGTGGTATTTATGGTGCACAACATTCGGACGGATTGCGACCGTCCAGTGCTGTGATAAGCTATGATATCCGTAAGTTTGGGATCCTTCGGATACTGGGCTAGCAACCCGTATCGAAGCGATTGTAGGCTTACACATAAGAGATGCCAAGTCCATTACGGTGCGACACACCGTGACCTTCATATAGATAGGGCCGGTGGGCTGAGATGAGAGCTGGGTGCAGGCGCAGGGCCTGCCACCCATTATGCATATGTTTATGTTTATGAATGGTCGGTTGCGTGAATCATATGTTTGCTTATGTTAAGTTCTAACCACTGCAGGCTAAGGAAAATGGGACGGCATGAGCACGAACACTATGTTTACGTTTATGTTATGGCTAACTGTATCTGCTGCAGGAACACGGGATGTAGTGACACATTATAACAATGTGCTATGTTAAGTTTTGCCATGAAACTGATCCTAAGGCTAAATAGAAAGACCACAAAGTAATATGCATGCTCACTAAATGAATAAGTGTTTGGTTTGGGTGCGAGCGGATCTTGATCAGTGCGAAGCGAGGACGAAAGCACTAAGCCCCCACTAGTTTATGTGCAGGTTCAGGTTATGATCGGCTCGGGGCGGAGCTTGGCTTGGACGTGCCGAGGCATGGAGTCCTTGGCGTTCAAGAGGAGCTTCCGCATATGCGTTCGGACTTGAGACATGAAGATGTTCGGCCGAGGACTACTTGGTGGCTATAAAGAGGCATAATGTATGGAGAAATGTAATCCTTTGTGAGCTAGAGAGATCATGAGTGTTGTAGCCAATTGGCATATGTATTGGGCCATTCAGAGCCTTTGTAACCTCCAGTTCAATATTAATAAAAGAGATTCTTATGTTTCACTTGTTTTCTTCCGCTGCTTATGTTATCGATTTGAGATAGTTCTATGTGAACCTGTTATCTTGCCTTGCACGAGCGCAACTTCAGGCTCGTGCGGCATCACGCCCCAGCGATGGCGATGATTCGGGTAAAATCTAGCGAGGACGAGCGATTTCCCGGGTCGGGGCGTGACAAGTTGGTATCAGAGCGGTTCCATCCTTTGGACCGTGCGTGAATCTCTTTGACCCTCAGTTGCTTCGATATCGAAATTCAGTTAAGACTCTAAGTTGTTTCCGCAACCGCATGGCTCATGGATCTGCTCGATGCTACATTGGATGTTCCATACAATAAGTCTATATTAAGTGCGTACGTCTGCCACAAGTATGTCGTGACTATCACGTTATCTCCGGACGCCGTCGGAGAGTGTTGGTTGCACGAAGTGCAACGAGTTATGTGATGTTGGTTGCACGAAGTGCAACGAGTTATGGAATGCTGGTCGCACGAAGTGCAACGAATATGGTGATATTGGTTGCATGAAAGTGCAATGATATGTGTTGTTGGTCGCACGCAGTGCGAGGAGTTATGTGTTGTTGGTCGCACGCAGTGCGAGAGATATGTGTTGTTGGTTGCACGAAGTGCAACGGGTCGATATGTGAGGCGATACATATTATGTGACTAGGCGAATGGTTATGTGTTGTTGGTTGCACGGAGTGCAGCGAGTCGTGGATCGTTCGTTGCATCGGTGCAACGAGTCGACATGGTATGATGCGTGTTGTATGGCTATGCGGATGGATAGCGATATGTTGTGCGAGATTGAGTAAAGACCTTAAGTATCGAGACTAAGTTGTTGCACGAGCTGCAACATGCGGGATTCGAAGATCGCGAATGCGATAGTACGAGTCGAGATGGTCGCTAAGTCGAGTTTGAGTAGGCGAACGTTATGTTGGCCGTATGTCGCGTTGAGCTTTGAATAAGCGAATGTTGCGGGTGGGATCGAGATGATCGCCATGGTACGGTTAGATTGAATGAGTTCTAAACTTAAGCTAACGTTAGAGCTGGGATCGGAAGGATCACCATACGGGACGGTTAAGATGAGATAGAAGTCGGACCTACACGAAGTGTGATGTCGAGTAATGACTCGATTTTGAGTGGTATATGCAATACCAATTATGCGGGCAAGTATAGCGAAGTATTGTGTCGATAACGATAGGCTCGATCCTGAGTGGTATATAGGATACCACTTCGCGGTGGTTATGTTAAGCCGGTTGGTGACTTGCAATAGGTTACGTCGAGAAAATTATGATGTTACGATATGTTTGTCCGCAACGGATGGAATGGTATCGAGACTCGAGTGGAAATGATGCGATAGGAGTCGATATAAGTATGCTTTGGTGAATTAGTTAAATCAGTATGCGTGAAGTCGTGCCTACGGAGGATACGTCGGACGAGGATTCGTTAAGCGTAAGTCGAATGATAGGCTGAACATTGCGAACGAATGTTACGTTGAGGAAATGGTCGACCCGGTCGAACTTATGTTGAATTAGTACGGAGACGTCTTCGGAACGAATTGAGTAGGTACGGAGAAATTGTACGAACGAATTTGGGTTAATGCAATGAGTCGGTAGCACGATTTGGAAGTACGAGTTAGGGATATGAGAAGTGATTTGTGCGAGACTTGATTCGTATTCAAGTTCGGATAATGGCAATGATTACAACGGGTTTGAGCTTATGAGAAAGGAAGATGTTCAAGTTATGCATATCGACGACGGTATTGAGGCGTATCAGAGACGATATGCAATAACTCGGGGATACTCTGATCGAATAAACAAAAATTATGTTGAGCATTGTTGTTGGACGAATAAGATGCAAGTTAAGTTGAAGGTAGTTGGATGATGGCGGTAGGAATGCTTCGAGACATTGAAAGTGGATGTATGTTGCTCAGATGAAATCGAAAGTGTCTGGATTTCTTCGCGGATCACCACTATGTTGACATTCTTGTCTTGAGCGAGCGCAACACCAGCCTCGCACATGCGTCACGTCAAAATTAGAACGATCATTCCGCGTGAGCACTGGTATGGTGATTCATCCAGTGGGGATGATCGAACTTGCAAGGCGTGGCAATTTGGATATGGATTTGTGGTTTGATGCGAAGGTGGAATTGAGGATTGTGCGATATTGTCAACGGCAGTGCCTAAGTGATTCGAGTAGTAACGGCACATCAGTTGTGCGGGAGTAGACAAATTATGGATTGGTATGTCGGATTGGGTAAGAGTCGAATAGAAAATGTCGGGAATTGATTTGGCTTCGCAATAGGATATAGCATGGTTCGTTATAACTGTCCCTCGTTGATGATCTTCAATTATCGAGCGTAGTTCCGGGGCAGATGACCCTAGAAGACTTGACCGCCAAATCAAGTGAATGTTGGAGTCCCATAGGATGACCCTAAAGAAGTCGCGTAAGAAGGATAAGGAATGAGGTAGTGCATGTCGTGGATAAGTCTAAGCGAGTGAGTATCGTGTCTCGAAAGTTAGCGAGTACTAAGAATCGATATGGTCAGAAAAGTTATGTTGGAACGAGTAGATGTTGGGGAACGTGCCTAGTATAATGACACGGTAAGGCGATTGCAAGAATTTTGCAATGTATGAGAGTAACGGATAGTAGAACGACCCTAAGAGTGTGTCGTAGATCGGTTGAGAAACGGTTAGGCCATGTGTATTGAGCGCGATTTATGTTACGAAACGAACTAGTCGGAATTGAATGGAAGTTTGAGTAAAGGATTTGTATTCGGTCGAGAATCAGGGACGAGCGTATCGTAAGAGACCTTGGGTCGGAAAGATTGTTGCCTTTGAGCATCGTAGACTCAAGTTAACCTCTTGTGTCGGGTGAGTACGAGCATGATGTCTGGATAAGTTGCCTAGCGGGGGTAGCCCCAGACTCGATGCGCGGGTAGTTCGAGAACGTGGGTCGTGTTGGGAGAGTTGTGTGCGAAACTTAGTACGTATTGTAGGCAAAGGAATTTGAGACATGTGGACGTAGTCCATGTCGTTAAGGCCAAGCGTTATGGATGATTGGATGAAAGACTTGAGTTATGCGAGAGATAGGAAACGGTTGGACGAGTAGGCATTGCGGAGAATTGTGGTGATCGGATGCGCAATGAGTTGATGCAATGCGAGTGTTAGGTGGCCGGCGAGAAACTTATGAGATCGAAGTTATGGTTGAATTAAGTTATGTACAAGATGTTGGAGGATTATCGCATGTTATGGGAAGATGCATACGAAGAGTATTTTGGGAATAGACGCTAAGATTTGACTAAGTCGAGTACGGACCGAGGGATGCTTGAGGATTAAGTTGAGTTTGTTAGTTGTCCCGATATCCTACAACTAAGCTTGGCTGAAATGCATATATTGGTGGGACGCCTAAAATATGTGTATGATCCAGACTGAGTTGTATGATTCCAACGATAGTAGCACGAGATCGTGAAGCGATCTGCGCGAGGCACTTGGATTAAGTGTTGGTTTCGGTTCGAGGACGAACCTGATTTTGAGTGGTATATTATGTAATGCCCCGCTCCGCATCGGTGCATTACGATGAGTCGTTGACTCGAAGAGTTGCGTTGACCCGATAAGGTATCGATGCGAATCGATGCAAGTATTGCGTTGGCCAAAGGTAAGCTTTGAGTCGGTTGGAATCTATGAATCGAATCGATGCAAAGAGTAAGTCCCGCTTGAGCAAGTGCTGATTTTAGTTGATCTGGTGTGCAGGCTATGCTTCTACGCTGGACGATAAGAGGTCGGCATCTTGCCTTATGCAATGAAGTGTCCGCGAAACTAAATCGAGGCCCTGCAACGGATTGTGGCATGGGTGCGATAGGCCAAATCGACTGAGTAGAGCAAAGGAATGGCTAAGTCCGGGAGTTAGCTATGCGATCGAGGTATGGAAGCGAGACGCTTCAATCGGCGAGGCGGCAAGGCGTATCGGCTTAAGGTGGGCGGGTTCTTGACTCTCTCTCCCTATTCCTTCACGTCTTAATAAAATATGTTATGGTATGCGTAAGATGGTATCGAGTTAGCGAGCGTGGCTCGGCGAGTAAGTGTCTAAAATATGCGTTGAACACTAAGATAGAACATTGAACAATCGAACAATTGAAGCGACGTGCATCAAGTGCACAAGTAATGATAGGGCATGATGGTAGAACATTGAAAGACAACATCGAGATGTGCATCAGGTGCACGGCTCCGAGAACATTGAACACTAGGCGTAGAACATTGAATACGGTGCTGAGCGTGCCCTCGGGCACTTATGCTACGAAATGACTAAACAAATACGGAGTAGATTATGCGAATAACATTATGAACGAGACGCGTGATTATGAGTACGAGACGACAAAGCCGTTGGGCGTCGTGCATCAATATGGATGTGTTGGGGCATAACGCCGACGGAGCTCCCCATGCGAATGGTGGATTATGATTACGGCACGGGAAACCGTTTATGGCACGGGAAACCGTTTATGTGTGACACTATGTTTATGGAATACGAGATCGGTTGGTATGCTATGGATTGTATGATATGGAACGTATTGCATGGTCAATGGACTCGGATTGCCCGTGCACGGGTGCGGCTTCCCTCGAACGGTTACGCCGGGGCGCCGGGACCGTTCGGCCTAGGAGGGAATTATGTGTGGTATTTATGGTGCACAACATTCGGACGGATTGCGACCGTCCAGTGCTGTGATAAGCTATGATATCCGTAAGTTTGGGATCCTTCGGATACTGGGCTAGCAACCCGTATCGAAGCGATTGTAGGCTTACACATAAGAGATGCCAAGTCCATTACGGTGCGACACACCGTGACCTTCATATAGATAGGGCCGGTGGGCTGAGATGAGAGCTGGGTGCAGGCGCAGGGCCTGCCACCCATTATGCATATGTTTATGTTTATGAATGGTCGGTTGCGTGAATCATATGTTTGCTTATGTTAAGTTCTAACCACTGCAGGCTAAGGAAAATGGGACGGCATGAGCACGAACACTATGTTTACGTTTATGTTATGGCTAACTGTATCTGCTGCAGGAACACGGGATGTAGTGACACATTATAACAATGTGCTATGTTAAGTTTTGCCATGAAACTGATCCTAAGGCTAAATAGAAAGACCACAAAGTAATATGCATGCTCACTAAATGAATAAGTGTTTGGTTTGGGTGCGAGCGGATCTTGATCAGTGCGAAGCGAGGACGAAAGCACTAAGCCCCCACTAGTTTATGTGCAGGTTCAGGTTATGATCGGCTCGGGGCGGAGCTTGGCTTGGACGTGCCGAGGCATGGAGTCCTTGGCGTTCAAGAGGAGCTTCCGCATATGCGTTCGGACTTGAGACATGAAGATGTTCGGCCGAGGACTACTTGGTGGCTATAAAGAGGCATAATGTATGGAGAAATGTAATCCTTTGTGAGCTAGAGAGATCATGAGTGTTGTAGCCAATTGGCATATGTATTGGGCCATTCAGAGCCTTTGTAACCTCCAGTTCAATATTAATAAAAGAGATTCTTATGTTTCACTTGTTTTCTTCCGCTGCTTATGTTATCGATTTGAGATAGTTCTATGTGAACCTGTTATCTTGCCTTGCACGAGCGCAACTTCAGGCTCGTGCGGCATCACGCCCCAGCGATGGCGATGATTCGGGTAAAATCTAGCGAGGACGAGCGATTTCCCGGGTCGGGGCGTGACAAGGTGCGCAGTTGGCGCACGCTCTGCGCTAGTTGGCTCAGATCGTGTCTGTGCATGATTGAGCAGTTACTGAACGTTCGGGACAATTTTTTTCCACGTTCCGAACATTCTGCTAACTGGACGGTTACAGTGCGGGCCTATATAAGCTTCTCCTCTCTCTCAGTGACTTAGTGTTCATAACACAATTCCTTAAGAATTTCTGACAGTTCAAAAGAAAAGAGAAGTTGTGCACCAGCGCCATTCAGCGCAGGAGTCTGGGCCATCCGAGGAGTCAGAAGAGCGAGTGTTCCAAAGTTCTCTGTCAAACTTGCTGGTTCCTGGAAGCTGTTCGTGTGGGGCGAATCAAGCTTTGAGCGCCGGTGATCATTCACCCCAACATGCTTTTTCCTTCTCTGATCTAATCAGAACTTTCTGTTTATCTTCTGTCCACTTGCAACTCGTTTTGAACAAGAACAATTCTGATCTAATCAGAAACTGTTAGTGGCTGCTGCTGCTGCTACGAATTCTTCTGTATCTTCTTCGAAGTAATACACTAGTTTTTCGTCTCTCAGAATCCTCCAAGGATCTCTGTCTTGCACCTTCTTTGAAGTGTTGCATAATTTTCAGTTTTCCATCGAAAATTATGCCCCGGGAATAACATATATAACTATATTGGATTGACAGAAAAAACAAGTAAAATCAAATTAAACAAATAAATCAAATCCCAAAATTTCCAACATTGGATTGAAAAATTTATCCAAAAAATTCCAACATTGGATTGAAAAATCGACAACATAAACAAGTAAATGAAACCTGGGTATCATCTAGATCTCTATATCTATGTCAACAAGCACTTCAATAGAGTTCCTATAATCAAATAAATTCCCAGAATAAAGTCACAAAACAATGTCCTGCATCTTCCAAAATTGTATGGGGACGAACTATTGAATTAACAACTAGGCATTCATCTAATATGCTAGCACCACTGTGAACAATCATTTCAATGCAATCATAATAACCAAGTTCACAACCAATCAATTACTTTCAGAAAAAACTGGAGAAGCTAATAACAAAAACCCATATCCCAAAATTTCCAAACTGGCATGGAAAGAAGAAATGTTGGAGAAATTAATAACAAAAGACATAAAATTTGTCACTGATGTGAAGACACTGATGCATAAAATCGTACTAATGAATTTAACAGCATAAACCGACGAACCCACATCCACAATCTTGAAACTGACATACAGAAACAAAATTTTGGGACAAATGAGCTACATAAACAATGAACACAATCGTAGTGGAAATTAGTTGTAGAGAAGACGACCTGAGATTGTGTTGGAGATGAGGTGAATACCTTGAGACATTGACTAGATAAACTTTCCAAAGTTGGTATTAAAAAGGTTGGTCTATCTATTTGTGCTCTCTTTTTCCATTTTGCTTATGCTTTTTTTTTTTAATGCTTTCTCTTCCTTGAGTCTCAAAAGGAACAAACAAAGAGGGTCTTGGGGTAACTTCTTTCGCTACCAGATGTACCTTACATTTCAACTCTTCCTGGTAATCTTGGCCATTCAAATTTCCTGTGATCTGCAAATTCTGAAGTTATATCCGGGTTCTTAATATTGCCTCCATAAACCTGTTATTTTCTTTTAATATGCAAATTCTGAAGTTTTATTTGGGTTCTTAATATTGTCTCCATTAACTCTTTCTTTTCTCAATTTCTTTTTTCACACACATACACATAACAAGAACTCTTTCCTTGGGGAATTAATTACCTCAGTACTTACAAAACTTAGGTAGAAAAAAATTATTTCTTTATTCTTTGATTATTCTTAGCATGCGTTCTTGAGTTATGGTAATCTGATATGTTAGGGTGTTATTAGGCTTATTTTTCCCTTGGTTTATCTTATTAGTTTGATTGTGTAAAGCATTAAGGATCACGAGCCAAGTCGAACAATAGGAAGAATCTTTAATTTGAAAGAAGTTGTACATGTTTATCCTTGATAATTAAGATCCTTGAGCATGATAATTGATAAAATATAATTTGAATTGTTGAAGGAGTTGATTTAGAATTCATATATTTGGTATGTAAAAGAGGTGGATATGGCCTTATGTTGCATTGTCTCCGCACTAGTATCTGAGTCCAATTTGTGCAACATAGGTTGACTACACTATACCTATTTAAAAATGTTCGTATCCTGTATCCATATTGTGCCATCCGTATCCGTGTCTATACTCCTGCAACGTAGGATATGACATATGTGACTACTTGGCTGAACCGTAAGTCTGTGTTATTTCTTCTCATGTGTTAACTTTCCGATGATTTTAAGTTCACTCAAAATGTAAAGAAAGTATTGTATAAATGTTGAGATGCACTCTTCAACTATATTAAGTCATGTTGTCCAGCAGACTAATAACAGATTAGTCTTTTCATTTGATGGTACGTTAATAAATGGTCCAAGTAGTGAAGCGAAAAATAGTATATTTTACATGTGAAGTACAAAATATCTTTATGATACATTGAGAAGAAAATTTAATATAGTTAAAAAAGTGAAATAGAACATGACTTATTAATGTCTCCTTTTTATAAGGAAGAACTTGCTTGAAGAGCCCATGTCAAAAGTCACAGTATCTTATTGATACTTATACCATTGCTAGGCACTTAACTTCCTAGGATGGAAACATGTACCTTAAATTTTGTTGTTCAGAACATTTTGGTAGTCAAACAATCTTATTCTTAACTTTTAATTGGATGCTTAGGTAAAGGCAATAGTCACATTCATTTCGATTTTACGTAACTGTCGTAATACTTGTGGTGATGCTACATTTGGTTGTGGCAGACACATTTGACGTGATAAAAGCTATTGTATTGAGGTCGTCATTGAGTCCCTTATGCGGTTGGATTGAATTATAGATTGTGCTAATGAAGTTTATAGTCATTTTCTATAGTTGAGATCTATTCAGATTAGGTTTATTTGCTTATCGTTAAGATGGAGTCCTTTTTAATCCTACTTAAAGTAGGATAACCTTAGAACAAGGTTCGCAGTATCGGTATCGGACCATTCCTACGAGTATCGGTATCGGCGATATCGGTAGTATCGGCGGTTTCAGATCGGAGTATCAGATTTTTTGGTATCGGAAAACAAATAGTTATAACATTTAAAAAATATATTTTATACATTTAGGCATAATTTTAAGTATTTCCAGTGTTATTTTTTAGTAGTTTTGAAATTAAATGAAATACTTGTCACCCTTCCTGATTGGTTTACATGCAATATATACATTTTCTTATTTTACATGCTTTTACAACCTTATTATGCTTTAAACCCTTGTTGATTCCTCTTTTTCATTCAATTTTTTCTTTGCCAAATTGACCGGAAAGAGACCCCCAATGTCGATATCGGCCAGTATAGTGTATCGGATCGGGACATGCCAAACCGTATCGGTATCGGCCGTATCGGATCGGTATCGGCCGATACTGTAAACTATGCTTTAGAATTGGGTATGGATAGCAAAATAAGATAACCGGCAAAAGACCATTTAGTCATTCTATTATAATTTTATGAAAAATTGTCACTGATTATTTATGAGTTGTTTTGGGTACATCAGGAATCATATGTTGGTTTTAGTTAAGCTTTTCTTTAAGGACTATAGAAGACCCAAAGTGTACTTATTTTTTAGGCTTTACAGTTAAAATTAAATGAAGTCCTTGTGGGCCTGTCTTTCTTTCTCTCTTTCTCCTGTTCCTGCATGGAGTCCTCAGTCTATGTTAACATTTGAATTCCTGGACCTAATAGTTTTCTGCAATCTCTACTCCATATCTGTTGAAACTAAAGAAGCTGTGAGGAAACCTTGGTTCTATAATTTTCTTTAGTACCAAATCCTAAAACCATACTTATATCAACTCTAGGAATAATGCATCCACTATCTCCTCTATGCCTTGTACAGCTAGATCTTTCACATTTTATGAGCAACAAGCTATATAACTATATACCACCACCTATACATTGTCCATCCACCTTCCCCTCCATGCCTAGAACAAACCTATTTAAACCCTAAATCAGACACAATATTTGTTTTTTTAGATTTTATATGATCAACAAGCTAGGTTTTCTTTTATCCAAAAAGGTAAGTCTACCAACATGCCAACTGGCCGCCTAGGTTTTCTAGCATGACGCTCTCGTGCTCATATATGCCTTGTCTTGGAATTTGGCACCAACATAGAGGGCCGATGTCATGTCGACAACCAGTTATAACAACCAGTAGATTTTCTTGTGGAGATTTCTTATGCTACACAGTAGCATATCTTATTCTGATGGTAGAAGGCTTCGATGATGACAATGATGATTATATGAGCAAGCAATATGTTCCCCCATACCATAACTCAATTTTGAACCTTTTAGAACCTGCATTTTCTTTCACTTTAATGCAATTCTACTCTACGTTACATATGCCTTCGATAAACCTCAGTCATGGATGCTCTTGATTATCTATTTGCAACGACATCAATTTACATAACTCTGCACGTATGTTTGTATAGAGTCTATAGACAAGAGAATACACAAGTCACGAGAAAAAAACAAGCGAGGATGTAGAATATATTACATATAAGATAATTAGTGGAATGTGAAGAAAGAAGTTTCAGAAATAAGCATAACGAAAAGAATATATTTATACATAAATATTAAGAAAATGAAATTAATTTAAATAGAGTATCAGCAGTGTTTATTATATTTATTTCCAGACAAACGAATTATGTATTTAATTCTTACTTGAGTGAGGACTATGTGCAAAATATATTATGCGACAGGTGATTTATGTAAAAACATTTATTTCTCTTAACTTGAGTTTATGTTGGAAAGAAGATATGATTTCCCAATTCAAGCTTATAGTAAAGATAAGGATAATTCATAGTATATCGTTTCTCTTCTGCATGATTGAATACCGTTCTTTTAACTATCACTCATTAGATCCATAAAAGTCATAACCGGCATATCCAAGATTTAAGAGGATTTACAAGGGATCTTCAAATAACGTGATTCCCAATTTCCTATAGCCTCTCTCTCTCTCTCTCTCTCCCCCCTCTAAAGTCCCAGTCTGTTTTATCTAGGTTTAAGCACTCTCTTTTGCTTTATAGCTTATTAGGTTGAACCTTGAAGATCAATCCTGTAAAGCCTTAATATCTTGTAGGTTTAACAGATTGCCTGATCCATTCAGTCCATTTCATTCAAGTCTGTAACTTTCTATTTTAGTTTGGTTCTTCTTCAGTTTGGACAACTTCTCTCTCGTCTCTCCTATTTTGCAGAGAGAGAAGCTCAGGAGGGGATAGATTCAATACTTGGTTTTAGAACTTGACATGTTTGCTTGAAAAGGAGGTATAAAACTGAGAATGTTTTGGGCACACTTCTTTGACTAACTGTAGGCTTTTGACTGACCAAACTAGAGAAGAAAACTTTAGTCTTGTATTCATGTTGAGAAAAAACTTAAATAAATAGATAATTTTAAGTAAGACGTCTTTATCTGAAAACTTCAGTTATAATCCAAAACACAATGCGAATAGAAGAAAAGAGAGAAGAAATAACATGTGAAGTGTAGGAGCTGTTTCTGTCACGAATATGAAATTTATTTAAGGAAATTGAATTGAGAGGAAGAGGGATCAGGGGAAAGTTTGGAACATTAGGTTAGAAGATGTCAGGTAAGGATACACATTATCAATAGGAACAAGTTTTGAACTAAAGCATAGCAGTAATAGAAGGAAGAGATACTGATAACAAGTATCTAAATGCACGAGACACTTGCTAATTTTTTTATATCTTAGCCCTCTCACTGCACATTCAAGCCCAATAGTATTACCAGGAATTCATAATTCTAGCCCTTTTTTTTTTAATAATTCTAGCCTTTGAAGTCCATATGAATCATGCAACCATCAATCTGTCCATGTAGCCATCAACATCTGATCCCCAATAGCTTGACGTATTGGAAGATTCATTTCTATATTTTTTTTGGGCTAGCCCTATCTACATAAAAAAAACCCAACTACTGGAAAAGAAGTAACCATGGTGGCTTTGTTCTATACTTAAATCTTTCTTGTGTTCCCCCTAGCCATTACTCGTAGGGATAAGCATTCGGTTTCAACCGAACCAAAATAGTCAAAATCGAATTAACCGAAATTCTAAAAATCCAAAACCGAATCAAAATTAGCCGTAACTGAAACCGAACCGATATAATCGATTCGGTTTATTCGTTTTGTTCAGTTGGGCTATTTATATTGTTTCATGGGCTAGGCCCAAAGTTGGATTGTGGTTAAATGATATTAAAAATGTAATTTTTATCCATACATTTGGTGTATTTTAATGTTGGGGTCAAAATTGGACTAGTTGTTAAATTACCAAAATTGGGCTTCAAAAACACACATAGAGTTGTTGTTTTCAAAATACACACAAAAATATAAACAGTTTTAATCATAAAATATGTATAGAATTGAGGGTATTTATATAATTGTATAAGTCTTATCCGGTTTTACCGAAACACAAAACCGGATAAGAAATTTTAGTATTTTCAAAACCGAAACCGAACCGAATTTTTTTCAATCCAAACTGAACCTGTTATTCGGTTTTCGTTCCAAAACCGAATAATGCTCACCCCTAATTACTCGTCCATAGTTCACTTCTTTTTAAGAAAATTTCGCCTATCACAAGATTCAAGAAACAGTTTTGCTTATTTATCGTTTGCATATAAAAAACTAAAAACCTTTGTATTTTAGAAGAACTCCTTTACTGTCTCCCCTGTCTCTCTCCTCTGCTGCATCTGTAGGTGGTGAAGGCCGACAACAACAGTTAAGGCAGTGTTGAACATCATGTTTGTGTCTAAGAGTGGATCTTGTGTCCTTGTCGACAAATCATTCCTTGGTAGTTAATATTTTAAATCTAGCACTTTCTCAGTAATTGCCAACCGCCTTCCAAACCCGCACACTCCCCCTACCCTTTCCCCAATGCAAAAAGGAAAGGAGGTTAGTCCTGGCTCCCTACAGAAATGACTGTTTTAGAGCATCTCCAACCCTATTGTGAGTTTAGAAAAAAATGGTTGCCACATAGGAATGACAAACTTTCATTCCAAAAATTCTTCTCCAATGCAAATGTTGAATAAAACATGAAGTTGACATGGCAATGACATGGCAAGGAGAATGTGAAGTTGGTTGTCTAGATCTAGACAATGCACTTCACAATGACTTTGTCTCCACATCATCAATTATGAATAGAAATATTTATAAAAAAGTTGAAGAAGTGGAGGAGTTGCCTTGGAAGTTGAAAAAAATACTTTTTATTGTCTCCTCAATACTTTTGCATTGGAGAAAGTTTTTCTATTTCATTGTCTTTTGAGATATAATTTTGCCACATAAACAAGACATTGTCTTGTGGCTCATGCCACATAGGAGCCACCTAAGACTCACAACACTTAACTAGACAATAGGGTTGGAGATGCTCTTATGATTACCATTCTCTGTTTACTGTTTCCATCTCTTGTCCTTTATGTTGTAATAATGTTTGCAACATAAAGGATTTCCATCTCGTCCTTTATGTTGTTAAAAAAAAAACATATCCTACAACATTTCAAAGGCACTTTTGTACAAATGAGGAAGATTATAGCATAAACTCTACTGTAAAAATATTGGGTTGGGTGCTAAAGATCCCTTTTGATTGCAGGTTGCATACTTCCTGATGGGAAATGGAAGGCCTCCGGAAGAACAGCTCTGTCATCTTACTACTGTGGTGTGGGTCACAAACTCTTTGGTGGTGCTAATGTTATACTGAAAACTTTCCCTTTTTACAGTCCAAGGAATGTCTCTTTAACATGTAAAGCAAGCCCCAACAACCACAGAAGGAACCCAGATTTCTCAAGACAGCATAAAGGATCTTCTAGAGGCAAGAACAGGCAATACCAAGAGCGTGACAACTCAGAGAGCCTTGAAGAGAGCGATCCATTGCCTTCCAAAAATGGTTCTCTTCTTTCTCTTTCCAGCAATCAGAGGTATTCAGCAACTTCAACTCCAGGAAAAAAGGAGAAGGAAATAGTTGAACTTTTCAGAAAGGTTCAGGCTCAGCTAAGAGAGCGTGCAGCTGTAAAGGAAGAAAAGAAGATGGAAGTGTCACAACAAGGACAGGGGGGAGAGAGAGGAACAGTGGATTCTCTCCTCAAATTGTTAAGGAAACACTCTGTGACTCAGGGAAAGAAGAGTGCTGCAGATGAATATAATGTTGACCAATTAGAGAGAAACAGTCCATTTGAGGATGAACCAAGTTCCAATTTCTTCAGTTCCAATAGTATTACTACTGATGAGATTCCTGAGCCTGATCCTGTTCCTTCTACAAGGCCACCTTCAAAATTTCAACGCAGATCTCCCGTACCTCGGGTGAAATTCCAACCAGTGTTTTCAGCAGAGGAAGTCAGAGGTTCCAATTCAGCTTTAAAGTCTGAAGGGAAGAAGAAAGATGGAGCAGATGTGGGAGAACAGGAGGTCAAGGCTTTCGAAGAGCCTAGTGAAGTGAGCTCTGATGAGCTATCTGATTCTTCTGATACTGAAATCGAAAAGGAATATGCGAAAGAAGAATCAACGGTGGAAGGTGCCGACTTGTCATCCTTGAAACTTGTGGAACTGAGGGGCCTTGCAAAGTCTCGAGGTATCAAAGGTTATTCAAAACTGAAGAAAGGAGAACTTGTTGGACTATTAAGTGGAGATACTTCTTGATTGAACTCGGGAGGTTTTGGCTCATCCATGTTTTGTTCTTGGCATCTCTCGACTTCCATTCTGACTGATAGGGCAGTTTCAGTTTTGGATTTCAAGTAGGAGATTGATTTTGTAGCAGTGATCTTTGGGTGAAACTTCAGAAGATATTCTTTCCCAAAATCTTGGATTCCTATTTCGTAGTGCTTGTCTTGTGTTTGTTTTTAGGTTTTTGTGCAACCGGTTCGGCTGTTATTAACTGTTAGCTCCTTTTGGGTAATGAAATATGACCACTTAAATGTAGTTCTTTGGAGCTTTGGCTGTTATTTTGTTTGAACTTGAAGTGTTACTAGAGTTCAGTTATCATTCTCTTTTATTTTATTTTATGTAATTGCATAGTCTCATCATCTCCAGCTGAGTTTTGCATATCATAATTGTTTGTGCATAGTTTTACATGGCTTTGTTATTCCTAGTGTGGAAGATACTTCAGGTGTTTAGGCTTTTTAAGCAGTTATCTTTTAAGTATCAGTCTATGCTGGTCATTGTGAGCAATAGATTGTTGATCACTATATATTATTCTTGCGAAGGCCAGTATAACAGAGTTGAAGTTCTATGTTAAAATACAGGGTTAAATGCAGAAATCCAACTAGGTGGAAAACAGGTTCTCTTAAGAATTTGGTATGTAGAATTTTTGTTGATTCCCTGATAAATTTAGGGTTGAAAAACTATTCTTTGGTTTAGCTTATTAAAATTTATTTCTAGGAATTACGGATACCAAGGTAAATTATTTGTCCCTGAGACATGGAAAACCTATTCCTTAATATTAGGTGGCTATTTTTTCTTTTCCCTGAGAATAAAATTAACAAAAAGTTGTACATATTTAGAATATTTGCCACCAACAATTTTTTTAAAAAAAACCTATTCATTCTTCTGGCGTCGCGCTCTCTCCTTCTCTCACGACACACTCTCTCTCTCTCTCTCTCTTTTCTGAACAATAGGTATGGATTCTCAATTCCTCGATCTTATTTTGGTACTTTTTTTTTTGGTGATTTTGTCCATTTTTTTTAAAAAAAGTTTTGGTATGATCTTATTTTGGTTGCTTGTTGTTAAGAGTTATATTAGAAATAAGTGTTATATTAGAGTTATTAGTAATTGGGCTTTAGTCCCACATTGCTTAGAGTAATAGGAGAGGAAGCTAGCCTCTCCTATATATATGTAGTCTCTCATCAATAAACAAATCATCCCATTATTCTATTCTACATGGTATCAGAGCCATAATCCATCCACCCCTCCACAAAAAAAAAAAAAAAAAAAAAAAAAAAAAATTTCAACCCCCCCCCCCCCCCCCCCGCGTGCTACAGTACCCCCCCCCCACCCGCTGTTGCTGCCTCCCCCCCCCCCCCCTCTCCTCCACTCGCTGCTGCTGCTGCCCCCCCCCCCCCCACCAGCGCCCCCCCCCGCGTGCTACAGTACCCGCCCCCCCCCCCCCACCCGCTGCTGCTGCCCCCCCCCCCCAGCGCCCCCCCCCCCTCGCGCCCCCTGCTGCTGCTGCCCCCCCCCACCAGCGCCCCCTGCCCCCGCCACTGCCCCCCCCCCCCGTCGGCGCCCCCCCCCGCTCCACTCTAAACCTAGCCCATCCAAACCCTAATCCTAGCCGCCATTATGTTACTTATTTCATATCCAAACCCTAACCCTAGCCGTCTTTCCTTTTGAAAAAAAAAAAAAAAGAGAACGGCGTATTTCGAAGACAGATTGTCGCCAAATGCTTTATTTGGGCACCTTCTGTTCCTAGATTACGCCGTCGGGAATTAACAAATGCTATATTTTGTTTATCCTACCCCGATCATCACATCAGGATCTACACAGAGAATGATCGTGTTTTCTCCTGTGTCCTGACGTGTTTACTTTACATGCGCGCACCGGCGGTGGCCCCGTTTATAGCGCATTCGTAAAGTTGGTGTGATATTTGGGGTTGGAAGAACTCGCGACGATGACAGATCCGAAGACCGATGATGGTACCGGTGTCAGCAATATGATAAGTACTGGCACGACGGTCTCTTCGATTCGACTTGTCGACCGTCGATTGGACGGTCCCGATGGTTATTCAACATGGCGTAAGAAGGTTGAGAAAACACTCCGTGGGATGCGGCTGTCTAAACATTTAACTGACAACCCTCCGACAACGACTGATCCCACTTTTGAACAGTGGGAGACGGATGATAGTCGACTGTTTACACAGTTGATGAACTCCATGGAACCGTCCGTCGAGGACATGGTTCAAAACACGAACACAGTCAAGGAGCTATGGGAGGTCCTAGCAACGGCGTTTGATGGAAAGCGCGACTTGTCCCGCATATATGATTCGGTTGTTGGCGTTTACCGAGCTAATCAGGGAGACAAGTCTCATAAGGACCACTTCCGATCCTTCAAGGCGATGGTGGATGAAATTGATCGTGTTCTTCCTCTGACGTCAGATATCAATGAAGCTCGGACTCAACGCGAGCAGCTTCATGTTATGGCATATCTTGCATCTCTTCGTCCTGATGCGGACTCGGCTCGTTCACAGATCATTGCTGGATCTGATGTTCCATCCTTGATGGAGGCCCACTTCCGTGTTCTAAGGGCCGCAAAGGTGGTTGAGACCACTCCGGGGGATGCTCCTGCCGATCGATCTGCTCTTAGTAGCGCTGCTCGTCCTGGCGTTCGTGGTGGACGTGGTGGACGACGAGGTGGTCGGACTTATGGACGTGATGGCGGACGAGGCAATGGTGGTCGTGATGGGGGACGACTACGGACCTGCTTTCACTGTGGCCAACAAGGACATTTTCAGTGGCAGTGTCCTAAAGCTCCTGTTGCCAATATTACTTCGGATGCTCCTGATAATAGCATTCGCTCGGTTCCATTGAGCGACGATTCGTACGCGGAATTTCTTGAGTTCCAGGCTCAACGTCGTGGTGAAGCATCAACGTTTGGTTCCACAGCCGGATACTCTGCAGCATGCATTGTCAATCCCAAGCAGTGGGTAATTGACTCGGGTGCATCCGCTCACATGACTGGTGACGCAGGTATGATACATAATTATGTACCTGTCCGTCGTGCTTCTGGCATTACTGTTGCAAATGGCGGTTCCCTGACAGTTCGCGGCCGTGGAAGTGCCACTCTTTCTCCCGGATTATCACTCAACTCTGTTCTACTTACTCCTGGGAACCCATTCAGTTTACTTTCTATTAGTCAACTGACTCGTGAACTTCATTGCTCAGTAACATTCTTTCCTGATGGTTGTGTTTTTCAGGACCTGACAACTGGAAAGACTATTGGTAAGGGGCATGTGGCTGGAGGCTTGTACCTGTTTGACGCTACTTCTCCGGTTGTTTGTGCAGGCATGAAACTGGATCCGGTCGAGTTACATTGTCGGTTAGGTCATCCGTCGTCCCAAGTTCTCCAGAAATTGTACCCGTCCTTAGTTATTCCCTCTTCTTTTCATTGTGAGTCATGTCGTTTGGCTAAGCATCATCGGGTTCCTTATCCGGTAAGCTCTAATAATCTTGCATCCGCTCCTTTTGAGTTGGTGCATTCTGATATCTGGGGACCTTGTCCGACTGAATCTGTCATGGGTTTTAAGTACTTTGTCACGTTTGTCGATGACTACTCACGTGTCACGTTTCTTTATTTGATGAAAAGTCGCGCTGAATTATTTAACATCTGGTGCAACTTTCATGCCGAGATAACAACACAATTTGGTCTCCCAATCAAAATCCTTCGAAGTGACAATGGCCGTGAGTATTTATCTCGTGATCTTGCTAAACATCTTGCCAGCAATGGCATTATCCACCAAACCTCTTGTGCATATACACCCCAACAAAATGGTGTCGCCGAACGCAAGAATCGCCATTTATTGGAAACAACACGTGCACTTATGTTTCAAGCACGTACTCCCAAGAAATTTTGGTCGGATGCGGTTCTTACGGCTTGTTTTCTTATTAATCGCATGCCGTCGTCAGTGCTCAATGGTAGCACTCCCTTTTCTCGGCTCTTTCCTGGAAAAGAACCGTTTCCTCTGCCTCCCCGTATCTTTGGTTGCTTATGCTATGTTCGGGATACCCGACCAACCCTTTCTAAATTAGATCCTAAGGCAATACAACGTATTTTTCTTGGGTATCCTAAAGTTCAGAAAGGGTATCGGTGTTTCTCTCCTGTCTTAAAGAGATATTTTTTCACTCGGGATGTTACCTTTGTCGAATCAAACTTTCCACCGTTTCCCCAGTCAATAGGTCCGGCACCCCTAATTTATCCAGACGAAGATTTTTTGCTGTTTCCTCCTCAAACACAACAGCCTCCAGTACAGGTGCCCTCTCTTACCGAGCCAGTCACCTAGGATGATGGTCCACATACACCAAGTCAGCCATTAACGACGTCCACCACAGAATCATCCTCCTCTGGTTCCACCAGTAGCTCCGGCTCCAATGAGCTGCCTCCACCAGTTCCGCCCGCAGCTCCACCAGTTCCGCCCGCAGCTCCGGGGATTCTGCCTCCAGCACGTCCTCGTCGTACATGTCGAGATCATCCCTTGTATGTTGACAACTATAAAGGTCTTAGTTGTCATACTCAGTCTCTGGTAGCTACTATTGATGGGATTCAGATCCCCAAGAACGCTGAGGAGGGTCTCCGACATCCTGGTTGGCGTGCTGCTATACACGAGGAGATAAAGGCTCTCCAGAAGAATCATACCTGGGACTTAGTCGATTTACCTACTGGTAAACAGGCTGTCGGTTGTAAGTGGGTGTTCACGATTAAGGTGAAACCGGATGGCACTCTTGATCGATTGAAGGCTCGTCTGGTGGCCAAAGGATTCTCTCAAACATATGGTGAGGATTACTTTGAGACCTTCTCTCCTGTGGCCAAAATAACGTCCGTTCGTGTTCTCATGGCGTTGGCCGTTCGCTATGACTGGCCTTTACTTCAGCTAGATATCAAAAATGCTTTCCTCCACGGGGATCTTGACGAAGAAGTCTACGTGATGCAACCTCCCGGGTTCGTTGCAAGGGAGGGTAAGGTGTGTCATCTCAGGAAGGCTCTCTATGGCCTGAAACAATCACCACGTGCGTGGTTTGGTAGATTTACACAGGTGGTTACTCAATTTGGAATGTGTCAGTCGAAGAAGGACCATTCAATCTTCTATCGACACACATCTGCTGGAAGAATACTGCTTGGTGTCTACGTTGATGATATTGTAATCACGGGAGATGACAGACAGGGTATTGCAAATCTCAAGAAGTTTCTTGGAGACCAATTTCAAACCAAAGATATGGGATCCTTGAACTATTTCTTGGGTATTGAAGTCACACGGGGAAAGCGGGACATTGTAATGTCTCAAAGAAAATATGTACTGGATATACTAAATGATGCAGGCATGATGCAAGCAAAGGGAGCAAACTCACCTATGGATCCAGGGGCGAAGTTACTTCCAGACGAAGGGGTCCTGATGACCAATCCAGATCAGTATCGTCGAGTGGTTGGTAAACTCAACTACTTGGCAGTCATGACGCGTCCGGATATTTCTTTTGCAGTAAGCGTCGCGAGTAGATTCATGGCTTCTCCAAGAGTTCCACACTGGCAGGCAGTTCTCAGAATTCTGTGTTATCTAGTAAAGAATCCAGGGAAAGGAATTCGAATGGAGAATAACGGACATTCTCGCATTGAGTATTTTACTGATGCTGACTGGGGAGCAAGTCTGGCAGATAGACGGTTTACATCTGGCTACTCCGTATTTGTTGGCGGAAATCTTGTATCGTGGAAAAGCAAGAAACAAAGTGTGATAGCACGCTCAAGCTCAGAAGCAGAATATCGAGCTATTGCTCATGGCACGTCAGAAATATTATATATGAAGCATCTCCTACAAGAACTGGAAGAAGACGCAGGATCTCAAGTGGCAGACCTATGGTGTGATAACCAATCTGCTATTCACATTGCCACCAACCCAGTATTTCATGAAAGGACGAAGCATATTGAAATTGATATTCATTTTGTTCGTGATGAATATACAAAAGGAGTGATAAGGTTTCAACATGTGCGGACCGGCGACCAGATAGCTGATATCTTCACAAAGCCTCTCCTGGGTCCCCGGGTTCAATTTTTATGTAACAAGCTGGGCATGATTGACATCTATGCTCCAGCTTGAGGGAGGGTGTTAAGAGTTATATTAGAAATAAGTGTTATATTAGAGTTATTAGTAATTGGGCTTTAGTCCCACATTGCTTAGAGTAATAGGAGAGGAAGCTAGCCTCTCCTATATATATGTAGTCTCTCATCAATAAACAAATCATCCCATTATTCTATTCTACACTTGTTAAATAATATATTGTGTTTAGAATTTGAAAATTATTTTAGGGATTTGGTTATTCTAGGAAATTTATTTTTAGAAAATTGGGAATTATTTTAGGGATTTAGGAGAACTAATAAATTATAGAGATCTGAATTATAGAGATTTTAGATGAGAAATGTGAGACATGGTATCTTCTCTTGCGTCACACGTGCATCGGACACAAACGGTCCAATATTCTATTCTTAGTTTTCTATTGAACCCTTAATGTGGAAGGAAATATTGTGTCTTTGGTTTCATTTATGAGCATGTGTGATCTTGATGTGTTTGTGAATGGTATATAATAAATTAGTGTTCTTATATTGATTATTATTTTGTGAATGTTTTGAACAAGTGATCAGAAACCAAGGGCATTTTCTTTTCAATAATTCTAGAGACACACTTTTATTGACATACTTTATTGACACACTTATGTGGCAGATGATTTGGTATTCCATGTCACCCGAATTAATTGAGAGCTTATTAATTATTTTTTTGGTATGTCTAATTTTGTATGTATGAAAGGTCTCTAATCTTTGGCATGTGTTACAATTTTGCATGGCCAATTAATAGCCACACTTATTATCTTCTTTATTTTCTTCTGCTCATCTCCATTTCCTTCTACTCATCTCCATTTTCTTTGCTAACCCCACCATAAGAACAAAGAAAGAAAATCATAACCGTGACGAATCCAGAATTTGACATTTTGAGGTTCGTTTCCTTCACTCATCTGTATTTCTTGATATGTTCTTGAAATCACCATAAAATCTTTTTGTTGTGTTATTTTGGGGGGTTTTTTTTGCTCTTTTTTTTCTTGCAATTTTTGTACTTTTTGGAGTCTGCTCATGAAGTTGACGATGGTGGATTGCTTGGATTCTATACATGCAAGAAGATTGAATCTTTTGCATGGATTGTGAACTAATTAATTTGACATGGACAATTTTAGCAAGTGAATATAATTAATTGGCCATGCAAAATTGCAACACATGAACTAATTAAATGGACATGGACAATTTTGGCAAGTGAATAATTAATTGGCCATGCAAAATTGCAACACATGCCAAAGATCGAAAATCTTCCATACATACAAAATTAGACATACCAAAAAAATAATTAATAAGCCTTCAATTAATTCGGGTGACATGGAATGCCAAATCATCTGCCACATAAGTGTGTCAACAAAGTATGTCAATAAAAGTGTATCTCTATAGAATTACTCTTTTCTTTTTCTTTGAACATATTACGACTTGATGGAAGGGTGTTCTAATTTTTGTTTTAATTTTTTTTGGTAAGATGCTCACAATTATGGTGAAAACTTTGAGTGCTATGCTATGAAGTCCCTTATTAAAAGAATAAGGAAAAGTTGTAGACTAGATCCAACTTGAACATGTCATTCTTACCTATATTGGCACATGACGTTAAGAATAGAATAATCTCATGACAACTCATGAGGTTGGAAGAGACTGTAAACAGAGTTGTTAACAAAGCATTGCTCTCTTTGTTATGAAGTTAAGCACTTTCGTTAAAGCGGCCTGAGCTGATCGCTGTAGCACGAATGATCATTGGAAATATTTCAAGGTAATTTATAATTTGTTCATTTTAATTTTCTTATAGTTGATACAAGGAACTAACTAGTTGTATGAATCGTTAAGAATTATCTTGGTGCTCTTGATAGAACTTACATCAAGGTCAATGTGCTAGAGGGTGATATACTTAGGTAGCTTAACGACCATTCTGATATTGTTCTTAGAAGTTTATTATACATCAGATGCTATTGATACACTATTAGTAATATATCGTCTAAAAATTTACCTTGAAATCTCAGTGCCTTCTTAACCAAATTATCAAGTTCAGTATTAGTAGAAATTGGAATGGAAATTTAACTTGAATTTTCTTGCTAGTTTGGTACAGTTGATGTGAGGAATATATTGGGTTGGCATATGAAAGAATAGTAGTACTTATTCTTAGTCTATGGCTTTCTTTCTTCACAGACGAGAGGATTCAGTAATATTTGTCTGTAAAAATATCCAGGTTTGGAAGGTTAGTAAACTTCACATGTTAATTACTAAAATATAGTTAGGGATATCCTTTAAAAATGAATATAGGGATGAAGCTCCATTTGAAGAAAACATTTTCAAGGGTACATACAATTATATTTGCCAGGTGAGCATGCATATAAAATAAAAATCTTTGAGGTATGGATGCAGAAACCCATTGTTCTTTGGAAGCAAATATTGATCCAGTCTTGAAAACTACTCATTAGTACTGACCTAGAAAGTGTTTGTTATCTAAATTCAAAGATTTGGAGGTTTCTTATTCTTCCACAAAATGTATGTGAGAATGAACAATTTTCATGAATTTATTTAGTATATTGTATGGGGAGTTGTAATTGTCAAGGAGGCTTTACAATGTTTTCGAATTCAAGATGGGTTATAAAGCAACCCTCAATTTATTACAGTATTTAAAACATAAATTCATAGTTTTCCTTATAAATTAGAGATAATTTTGATAACCCACCTTAAAAATAGGTGGACATTGTTATTTTGATAACCCACCTTAAAAATAGGTGGACATTAGATTACATATTACCACCTTCAAAAATACAATATGGTCTCTCCAAAATATAATTTACCCCTCTAAAAAATATATCTTATCCCTCCAAAAATTTTAGTCAAGCCCTACCACTACTGCCTAATCACATACATATCTGCAGCATCAATAGAGGAATGTGCAACTCTCAAATGTTTGTCATGTCTATAAATCACTATGACAGAATACCCACACCGGGATTGTTTATAGCTGCATCAAATTTATTTTGAGCCAGTATGGTGAATACCAGCAAAATAAACTTGATGCTTCTTGCCTTGCAGGTCTTCTTCTATTTCGTTAGCCATGCTGGTATAGATCATTAAGATGCTCAAGAAAGAGAGAAAAAGGACAGGTGACATCATTACTTCCTCTCAGGTGAGAAAATCTGACAAATGTTGGGTTTGTAGCCTTTTGTTTTGGTTTTTAGTCCCACATCGGCTAGAAAGGAACGTGTATCTCCATATATATGAGTCTTTTCTCTTTATGGAGATGCATATGTAGTGCACATGGGTGTGTGTCATGTGGGATTAATTATTAATGGTATAAAGGCTTAATCAACAATTAAGAAGCTATAAGCTTTTTGCTCTTGGAAATTTATTTCCATGGAGCTAAGCTCCGTAGGAGCTTAGCGACTCGGACTCGGACTCGGGCTCGGACTCGGGCTCAAGGGCTCATGTGGCGTTTTGTTGGCGCACTTTGCACTTAGCACGTCAACATCATCGCTAGGCCCAGTTACGCAGTCCAGTGTGCGCAGCGTACGCAGTGTGCATAGAGTGCGTAGTGTGCGTATGGCTGGCTGCATATTAGAGCGGGAACGGTTGCAGCAGTTGCTGCACGTTCAGGAGTGGTTCTGCCACTACCCTGAAGTTCAGACAACTGCTTGGCAACCGCCCCTTGGGCTATATATGCAGGTTCTCTCCTCTCTCTGAGGGCGGTAGTAATCAGAATTCCAGGAAGAAAAACTCTAAGTGTTCTTTAACACAACAGAGTAGTGAGCGTGTTCTTTAACACAAACACTAGTACTTTTTAGTACGCGTGGGTTCTGTTACTTCAAACAGAGAGAGAAGAGTAGAGCCATTGCCAGAGGAGTTCGCCGTCTTCCGAGGAGTCAGAAGAGCAGGAGTGTTCCAAGGTTTTTCGTCAACCTTGCTGGTTCCTGGAAGCTGTTCGCAGAGGGCGAATAAAGCTTTGAGCAACGGTGATCATTCACCCCAGCATTTCCATCTCTCGCCTGTCATCCTTCTGTTGCCTTTAGCAGTTCTGTCAGTATCTTCTTTTTAGAAGGCACTACTGCCAGTTTGATACGATCACGAAAATCTCTTTAGATTATTCGTGTATTACGATATCTTTTTAGATCTCGTAATTTGCAGAATCCTTCTGGATCTCTGTTGCAAAACCTTCTTTAAGGAATTATATTTGAAACGTTGTCTTTACAACTGTTTTAGTTTCTGTATTTTCTATCGAATAGCGTGCCCCGGCGTTCCAGGCAATAACAATCTCAAAGCTTTATTGCTACGATGGAAAATATTAATGCTTCACTCCTAAACACTAACTTCTGTAAGTTAGAGAAATTTGATGGAGAGCATTATCAAGTCTGGAAGAGGACGTCAGCATCGTCGCTAGGCGCATAGTGCGCTTAAGTTGCGCGACCACGTTGCGCTGGCCCAGTTACGCAGTCCAGTGTGCGCAGCGTACGCAGTATGCATAGAGTGCGTAGTGTGCGTATGGCTGGCTGCATATTAGAGCGGGAACGGTTGCAGCAGTTGCTGCACGTTCAGGAGTGGTTCTGCCACTACCCTGAAGTTCAGACAACTGCTTGGCAACCGCCCCGTGGGCTATATATGCAGGTTCTCTCCTCTCTCTGAGGGCGGTAGTAATCAGAATTCCAGGGAGAAAAACTCTAAGTATTCTTTAACACAACAGAGTAGTGAGCGTGTTCTTTAACACAAACACTAGTACTTTTTAGTACGCGTGGGTTTTGTTACTTCAAACAGAGAGAGAAGAGTAGAGCCATTGCCAGAGGAGTTCGCCGTCTTCCGAGGAGTCAGAAGAGCAGGAGTGTTCCAAGGTTTTCCGTCAACCTTGCTGGTTTCTGGAAGCTGTTCGCAGAGGGCGAATAAAGCTTTGAGCAACGATGATCATTCACCCCAGCATTTCTATTTCTCGCCTGTCATCCTTCTGTTGCCTTTAGCAGTTCTGTCAGTATCTTCTTTTTAGAAGGCACTACTGCCAGTTTGCTACGATCATGAAAATCTCTTTAGATTATTCGTGTATTATGATATCTTTTTAGATCTCGTAATTTGCAGAATCCTTCTGGATCTCTGTTGCAAAACCTTCTTTAAGGAATTGCATTTGAAACGTTGTCTTTACAACTGTTTTAGTTTCTGTATTTTCTATCGAATAGCGTGCCCCGACGTTTCCGGCAATAACAATCTCAAAGCTTTATTGTTACGATGGAAAATATTAATGCTTCACTCCTAAACACTGACTTCTGTAAGTTAGAGAAGTTTGATGGAGAGCATTATCAAGTCTGGAAGAGGAAGGTTTATCTCACTCTTCAACTCAGAGACGTGGATCACGTGCTTCTTGAAGAGGAACCTACCGTTCCAGATATTGGGTCTGCTGCCGCAATCTCTGCGGCTACTAAACTTCAGGCCAAGTGGAGAAGGGAGAATAGCATTTGCAGGTTACTTATCCTGAATGCTATGGAGGATTCCCTAGCAGAATCCTATTCTAAGAAGAATATCGCTAGAGTCATATGGGAGTCTCTAAAAAAACTGTACGAAGAAGACAAGAACAGGAGCAAAATATTTGTGGTTGAAAAATATCACAAATGGCTCTTTGAGGACGAGAAGTCCATGCTGCCGCAGGACAAAGAATTTCTGAAGCTGCGACAGAAGTTGGAAGACGAGGCTATGTCCCTCCCCGACAAGTTTGTTGTTGGAGGGATTGTCTCAAAGCTCCCCGCTGGGTGGAGCAAGTTCTATGCAAACATGCATAGGAAGAAGTTGGAGATCACCCTTGAAGATCTTCTACAGGAAATCTATGTTGAGGACCAGATGCGGGCTCAACTGAAGGTGGACACACTGTCCAAGCAATTGGCTAACGCCAATCTGGTTCAGACCAAGGAACCAAAGGGAAAGCAGGCAGCTTTCCACAGCAAGAAGAAGAACCCTGACAATCTAAAAGTCAAGGGAACTTCTATCAAGAAAAAGAAGCCATAGTCAGAAATGCCTTGCTTCAAGTGTGGCAAGAAGGGCCACTTTAAGAATGAGTGCAAAGCAAAAACCAAGCAATCAGAGCAAGGAGAGCCTAGTAAGGTATCTATGATCACTGACGTAATTGCTATGATTGTACAGGTTGATGCAGTAAGGACTGACTCTGACTGGTGGGTAGACACTGGAGCCTCCTGCCATGTCTGCTCCAGTAAGGAGTGGTTCACCACCTATACACCAACTTCTGAAGTAGTTATGATGGCGAACCAAGCACAAGCTGAAGTGCTCGGGATCGGGACGGTGGTGTTGAAGCTGACTTCGGGGAAGTCTCTAACGCTTCAAGGCGTAAAGCACGTACCTGCTATCGCCAAGAACCTGGTCTCGGGAGGCCTATTCTGTAATGCAGGCCTCAGGATGGACATCAATGCTGGCCAGATGGTGATGTCTATCAAAGGAACATATTTCGGGAAAGCTTTTTATACCGAAAGAATATTCAAGATTCAGCTTGTAAATCAGTCCAATGTAATTAATGAAGTCATTCATTCTGCTTATACTCTTGAGTTGTGGCATAATAGGCTAGGACATGTTCATTGTAAACGAATAAACAGAATGTCTAGTCTAGGACTTATCTCCAAATGTGGGGGTAAGGTAGAGAAATGTGAAGTTTGTGCTCAAACGAAGATCACAAGGAAACCCTTTCCTCGGGTTAATCGAAGTACATATCTTCTGGAGTTGGTTCACTCCGATATCTGTGACTTCAAACAGTTCTCTACAAAGGCCGGGATGAAGTATTTCATAACCTTCATCGATGACTTCTCAGAGTATGCGTTCGTCTAATTGTTGAAGGCTAAAGACGAAGCATTCGAGAAGTTCAAGGAGTTCAGAGCCGAAGCTGAACGGCAGACTGGACAACAACTCAAAAGGATAAGAAGTGATCGAGGTGGAGAGTACAGGTCTCATGAATTCGCATCGTTCTGTAAGGAACATGGAATTGTCAATGAGACTACGGCTCCGTACTCTCCTCAATCAAATGGAGTAGCTGAGAGGAAGAACAGGACGTTGACAAAAATGATAAATTCAATGTTGTTGAATGCTGGCCTTCCTAAGTGCTACTGGGGAGAAACTGCATTGACGGCCACTTTTATTCTAAATAGAGTGCCTCATGCAACTTCAGACGTTACTCCTCATGAACTCTGGTTCAAGGTCAGACCTAACTTGAATGTCATTCGAGTGTGGGGGTGTCTGGCGTATGTCAAGCTTCCAAATCTAAAGATTCAGAAGCTTGGGACAAGGACTACAAAGACGATCTTCTTGGGGTATGCCGAGAAGAGTGATGCTCGGAGATTTCTTGATATTGAGTCAAATCATATCATTGAATCTCGCGATACATAATATTTTAAAGACAAGTTTGCAAGGCACAAGAATATTGTTCTTCCGGATGTTCCAGAGAATAATAAGGGTGCACAAGAGACTGAAGTCTTCAATGAAGATGTGGTCCAAGAAGATGTTGTTGTTGATACAACGGTTGAACCAGAACAAGCTGAGCCATCAGCTAAGCGTGTGAGGAGGCCGAAGGACTTTGGAAGTGACTTTGTCACCTATCATGTGGAAGCAGATCCGCTTACCTATGATGAGGCGATGAAGACCAGAGACGCAGTTTTCTGGAAGGAGGCGATTGACAATGAGATTGATTCCATCACCTCAAATAACACTTGGGTGTTGGTTAATCTTCCTGAAGGAGCGAAACCCATCGGATGCAAATGGATCTTCAAGAAGAAGATGAAAGCAGACAGAACTATTGACAAGTTCAAGGCTAGGTTGGTAGCTAAGGGGTTTTCTCAGAAGCAGGGGATTGACTATTTTGACACGTATGCTCCAGTAGCCCGGATGACCACCATCAGAATGTTGATTGCTCTCGCAGCAATACATAAGATGGTGATACATCAGATGGATGTGAATACGGCTTTTCTGAATGGCGAGCTGATCGAAGAGATTTACATGCAACAGCCAGAAGGATTTATCATCAGGGGTCTTGAAGACAAAGTCTACAAGTTGGTGAAATCCTTGTACGGTCTTAAACAGGCTCCCAAGATGTGGCATGAGAAATTTGACAAAGTTATAAGGTCAAATGGCTACATGGTCAGCGATACGGACAAGTATGTTTACATAAAGTTTGCTGATGGAAGAGGTGTGATCGTTTGTCTGTACGTGGACGATATGCTTATCCTAGATACGGATATTAGCTGTATCTCTGAGACAAAGAAGTTCATCTCTAGCAAGTTCAGTATGAAGGATTTGGGGGAAGCTGATGTGATCTTAGGGATCAAGATCATCCGGACAGACACTGAACTAGCGCTGTCACAGTCTCATTATATTGAGAAAATGATCACTCGTTATGGGTATCGGGATCTTCCAGGGATCGATACGCCGTACAGGTGTGATCTGAAGCTGAAGCCTAATTCAGGGGAAAGCGTCAGACAGTTGGAGTATGCAAGCGTAATGGGAAGTTTGATGTATGCTACTACTGCCACAAGGCCTGACATAGCTTTCGCCGTGGAAATGCTGAATCGTTTCACGAGCAACCTAGGTGCTGAACACTGGAAAGCTGTGAAACGGGTTATGAGATATCTCAAGAAGACTCAGACATATGCAGACTCAGACATATGCACTGTACTACAGCGGAGATCCGTAGGTAGTGGAAGGCTTCAGTGATGCCAGTTGGTACTCAAAGGTGGAGAGCGAGAGGTCCACAGGTGGATACATTTTTACAATGGGTGGAGCTGCTATATCGTGGAAGTCGAAGAAGCAGACTATGCTCTCGCGGTCATCCATGGAATCTGAGTTCTTTGCACTAGATACCGCAGCCGAAGAAGCAGAATGGCTTCGGGAGCTCATGTATAATCTTCCATTGGTTGGGGCACAAATACCGGCGATACCGATATACTGCGACAACCAGGCGACTGCGGCGGTGGCATCAAATGACCTTTTCAACGGGAAGAAGAGGACTGTGCGGTTGAAGCACAGGGCAGTACACGATCTTATCAAGAGAGGTATTATTGTAGTGATTGATGTTCAGAGTCAGGAGAACCTGGCGGATCCGTTCACCAAGGGCCTCAAGCGCCAGCTGGTCAATGACACAGCTTGTAAAACGGGCTTGAAGGCATTCTGATATTGGATTATTGTATTCCTACCATAAAGTTTTATGCTAATAGTTCAAAGATTTATCTACTAGGCATCTAGCTTTTGGTTCAAGGGAGGACCACTAATCAGAAGAATATCAGGAACGGCGGGTACATGTTCTATTGGGCATGGAGAGGTTACGGACCTATAACCACTGTTGTCTACTGTTGTTTTCTGCGGAAAACAGTTCCTGTGGGAAGGTTGGCTTAATTGCCTTAATGAGTTCTCAGGCAGAGTGAATGCCTGGTATGCTTTACAGGAAGCATGGTAGAACAGCACTACAAGGAGTGAAACTCCATGCTACAGTGGGGTGACTCCACGATGAGGTTCCTATATGTGGGGTGCTGCCCAGGAATAGGATAAAGCCTCGGCTTTGCAGGCCAAGTCACAGCGGCGTAGCACCACAAATAGGCAGTTAGCCTAATGCTGTATATTAAATATAAAGAGGGGTGTAGTCAGCACTACAAAGAGGAGGAGTTCCTCATGTTACAGTGGCACGACACCACCATGAGGTACCCGGTTAGGGATAAAGCCTCGGCCTTACAAGCCATGTCGTTGCGGCGTAACACCGCAAGGAGCCTAAGGCTTCATGCTGGGTAGTTTGGCACTACAAAGAGGCGGTTGCCTCATGCTACTGTAGTATGACACTACGATGAGGTTTCCGGTACGGGGTAAGGCCTCGGCTTTAAGCCATGTCATAGCGGCGTAGCACCGCAAGGGAAGCGCAAAGCGCTTCATGCCATGTCTCTTTATAATGAACTCACCTATAGTGTATGACAGAGATATCAGGCCGTCTCTTGAGGGTAAACTTGTAGACACCCAAAATTATACACTGAAACCAGGCTGGCACAGGGCCTTTAATGTGTAGCCAGAAGCACATGTAACTACATTATGTGAGTGGAAAGAATTTCAGCTATAATGTAGAATTCAAGGCTTAATTCATTCTTGTATTATAGTTTAATTTTTGACTCACGTGGGAAGATTCAAGTCTTAAGTGGCATCTATCCTAAAAGCATAATGGACAGTTACTGTGGGGAACACTCGTACTCATATATATAGAGATATGTGGGGGGTTGTTGGGTTTGTAGCCTTTTGTTCTAGTTTTTAGTCCCACATCGGCTAGAAAGGAATGTGTATCTCCATATATATGAGTCT
Source organism: Iris pallida (assembly GCA_029216955.1). Lineage (NCBI taxonomy): Eukaryota > Viridiplantae > Streptophyta > Magnoliopsida > Asparagales > Iridaceae > Iris > Iris pallida. The sequence goes on from JANAVB010044426.1 coordinate 64,090, forward strand.
TTTCTCTTTATGGAGATGCACATGTAGTGCACATGGGTGTGTGTCATGTGGGATTAATTATTAATGGTATAAAGGCTTAATCAACAATTAAGAAGCTGTAAGCTTTTTGCTCTTGGAAATTTATTTCCATGGAGCTAAGCTCCGTAGGAGCTTAGCGACTCGGACTCGGACTCGGACTCGGACTCGGACTCGGACTCGGACTCGGGCTCAAGGGCTCATGAGGCGTAATGTGGCATTTTGTTGGTACACTTTGCACTTAGCACGTCAGCATCGTCGCTAGGCGCATAGTGCGCTTAAGTTGCGCTCGTTGCGCGAGCCACTTGCACGACCACGTTATGCGGCCCGTTACGCGAGCCCAGTTACGTTGGCCCAGTTACGCAGCCCAGTACGCAGCCCAGTACGCCCAGTGTGCGCAGCGTACGCAGCGTGCGTAGAGTGCGCAGTGTGCACAGCATACGCAGTGTGCGTAGTGTGCGTATGGCTGGCTGCATATTAGAGCGGGAACGGTTGCAGCAGTTGCTGCACGTTCAGGAGTGGTTCTGCCACTACCCTGAAGTTCAGGAAACTGCTTGGCAACCGCCCCGTGGGCTATATATGCAGGTTCTCTCCTCTTTCTGAGGGCGGTAGTAATCAGAATTCCAGGGAGAAAAACTCTAAGTGTTCTTTAACACAACAGAGTAGTGAGCGTGTTCTTTAACACAAACACTAGTACTTTTTAGTACGCGTGGGTTCTGTTACTTCAAACAGAGAGAGAAGAGTAGAGCCATTGCCAGAGGAGTTTGCCGTCTTCCGAGGAGTCAGAAGAGCAGGAGTGTTCCAAGGTTTTCCGTCAACCTTGCTGGTTCCTGGAAGCTGTTCGCAGAGGACGAATAAAGCTTTGAGCAACGGTGATCATTCACCCCAGCATTTCCATCTCTCGCCTGTCATCCTTCTGTTGCCTTTAGCAGTTCTGTCAGTATCTTCTTTTTAGAAGGCACTACTGCCAGTTTGCTACGATCACGAAAATCTCTTTAGATTATTCGTGTATTACGATATCTTTTTAGTTCTCGTAATTTGCAGAATCCTTCTGGATCTCTGTTGCAAAACCTTCTTTAAGGAATTGTATTTGAAATATTGTCTTTATAACTGTTTCAGTTTCTGTATTTTCCATCAAATAGCGTGCCCCGGCGTTCCCGACAATAACAACAAATTCTTTTTCAGATGTAGCTTAGCCTTAGGGCTTCGAATTGAAATTGCATAGGCAATTGTTGTCAATTAGAAAAACTATATTGATTTTTCTAGAGGATCTCTCGCCGCTCTGGCGATTTCTCCCTCACCACCAATGGTGAACAGCTAATCTTCTCCTCTCTCCCTCTTAAACCTTAGCCCCTCCTTCCTTTCATGTCCACCGGCCTCTCTTATACACTCATTTCTCTCATACTGTCCTCTCCTTTCGTCTCCTCTTTCCTTGTTTCTCCAACCATGGCATCGAACTCATCGTCCTCAGACTACACAGATATTCTCCACAAGATCTCTTCTTTACTTGCTGGTCCAAAGAAACCCCCCTCTGAAGCCGCCCAACGCATGAATGATTGGCAATCTGTGCTTTTTATCAAAGTATAATCTGCTCTCTCTATTCTCACACATGTTCTACCTAAACTCTGGAAAACCAAGGATCCAATCAAGATCTCTTCATACATGATCAGATTCGACTCATGCCAAGATCTCAATCGAGTAACTGGAAATGCCCCCTTAGAAGTTCAAGAAGGATTTCGTTCTCCCATTTGGATCTATGGGTACAACTCCACGGCCTCCCAATCAATCTTCTCACCAAAGACTATATTACTATATTATCCGCCTATCTTGGTTCATCTAAACCTGTTGTCTGCTCTGATCCAAAGAACTGGACTATTTTTGCTCGCATTAAGGTCTGTTTGGATATTACGAAGGCTATCCCACAAATCTTTGAGGGTACCTTGGATGATACCAAACATCTGGTTCATTTGAAGTACGAAAGAATCTCAAGGTTTTGCCACTTTTGTGGCTGCATTGGGCAATAACTTGAAGGGCTGCTAAAAAAACAAGAGCTGGAAAACAAAATCTCTCCTACATGGCCCGAAGCTGATCGTCTCCATGTTATATCTTTGTTAAATCAGCGAATAGATGATTCTTACATCATTTATCAGAAGTCGAACAAGAGGACCGATACAAAATCTATTCAGGCAACACACGGTGATGATTCCTCTAGTGAAGAAGACACCAAAAAATGGGAGTCGGCCGGAATCAGGCGATCGGGAATCGGATACACCATCCTCAAAAGATCAACCGTCAGGTCTCATCAATTCGCCCATGATTTGCGAGGGTCCCGTAACAGTTACGGAAGTCTCTCCACATTCCTTGGAAGCAGAAAAGGTGATAGTTTCAAATTTAAATTCTACTTCCTTAAATGCCACGAATTTACAACTCATGAAAACTATCATAATGATGGATTCAATCCTTCCTCTCGTAGCCTTTCATTTCAGTCAATTCCTCTACATTTTACTCACCACCCACAACCATATGGACCCACCCCAACCTATCTTTCTTTTCCATCCAACAACTCGGGCCCTCATCCCCTCTTTCTTCAGTCAAACATTTTCATAAACAACGAAATCAATGGCCAAACTATCTCGGATGGCAATCTAAAAGAACAAAAGAAAGTCAAAATTTGCCTTGATAAAGTCCTAGAAAGAGAAGAGATGTACTGGTCCCAAAGGACCCGAAATCAATGGATTCAATTTGGAGATAAGAACACCAATTTTTTCCATCTTTGCGTTCTGAATAGAAGACAAAAAAAAAAGATTACTGGCCTCCTTGTAGACGGTGTGAATTGGAGCTATGATGTCTCTGAAATTGCAAACACTCTCACATCTCACTTTCAATCGCAGTTTGCTGCTGCGTCCTCAGCTCCAATCCCTGTCCATATTACTGCATCCCTTCCTAAAATCTCCTATATTGAGGATTCTCTTATCCATTCAATCCCAGAGAGAGATGAGATCGTAGCAACGATCCAAGTGTTGGGGAGGAAGAAGTCTCCAGGCTCGGATGGGCTCCCAGTAGAGTTCTACATAAAATGCTGGGAAGTGGTGGGTGATGAGGTAACTAGCTTGATTCAAAACTTTTTCAGGAACTTTTGTATGCCTAAAAATTTGAATCACACCTTTATTGCTCTTATTCCGAAAATTTCAAATCCCTCTTGTGCTAGTGATTTCCGTCCCATATCCTTGTGCAATATTGTCTATAAAATTATCACAAAGATCATTGCTACAAGGATCAAACCTTACCTGGATAAATTAATTTCTCCGTTTCAGAATGCTTTTGTTCCAGGTAGACATATTAGTGACAACACAATGATTGCTCAGGAAATTTTTTATTCTTTGAAGAAAATAAGAAGCTTCTCCGGAGCTTTCGCGCTCAAGATCGATATGGCTAAAGCGTATGATAGGGTGAATTAGGATTTTTTGAATCATATGCTTCATGGATATGGTCTTTCAGATAATTCACGAACTTTAATCATGAGTTGTGTGACCTCGGCAACGTTTTCAGTTCTTGTTAATGGAAACCCTTCGGGTTTTTTTTATTATGGACGAGGTTTGAGACAGGGTTGCCCTCTTTCTCCATCCCTTTTTATTCTTTGCTCGGAGGCTTTGTCGAGACTTGTTGAATACAATGAAATTTGGGTATCTATAGTGGCTTGAAGGTTAATAGATGGGCTCCATCAATATCCCATCTACTTTTTGCGGATGATCTTTTCTTCTTTGGTCAAGCAACGATGCATAATATTATTGAAGTAAAAAAATATCCTAGCTGAATATGAACGATGGTCGGGGTAGACGGTGAACTTCTCAAAGTCCTCCAGTTTTCTCAGTCCTAATTTGGACTGCTACATGCGGCAAGTGCTGGTGGACTTACTTGGGGTGAAAGCAATGGATAGGATGGACAATTACTTGGGAAATAACTGGCTGTTGCCTAAGAACCACTCTAGTTCATATAGATATCTTGTAAACAAGTGTCTCTCTAAACTAAGTGGATGGAAAAGTCGAGTTTTATCTTATGCGGGGCGAACGGTTCTCATAAAATCTTCCCTTGCCTCTATTCCGATTTATTCAATGTCGGCTTATCTATTGCCTAAAGATGTGATGCAGGAAATTACTCGTATTCAACGACAATTCTGGTGGGGAGCAGCAATAGATCAACGACGCATCTATTATACGGCATGGAAATATATGGCAAAGCCTAAACATCTTGGTGGCTTAGGCATCCGTGACTTGGCACTAGTTAACAAAGCTTTAGTTGGAAAACTGGTCTGGAGGATGCTCTCAAATCCCTCTGCTACTTGGGTACAATTACTCATTGCTAAATACGTGCACAATTCAAATGTGTGGAAGTGTATGAAGTCTCATGGCTGTTCAAAGAATTGGTCTGGTATTTTGGAGCTTAGAGATCTCATGAAAGATGGAGTGTGTTGGTCTGTTTGTTATAGATCAATGGTGAAGGTATGGAAAGAACCTTGGGTTCCAACTATGCCTGGTTTTAGAGTTTCTGGAAAGTTAGAGATGACAGGAACCGTAACCTTTGTTCATGAACTGATTGAACAAGACACTAAGCAGTGGAAAACATCAATTGTTAAGGACATCTTTACGAAATTTGAAGCTGCAGCCATCCTCAAAACTCATATTATTACTGACTCTATGGACGACAAGTTGTTGTGGCTAAAATCAAATGATGGGAGTTTCACAGCTAAATCTATGTATCCGTCTCTGTATGACAATCGAGCTACTACTTTCTCCTCGAACTTTCATCAAATAGTGGACTTCAATTGGTCTTTCTTTTGGAAGCAAAATGTTATTTCTCCGTGGGTTTTGATATTTTTATGGCGAGTTATTCATGGAAGCATTGCTGTCAATGAGGGCACTGCTAAGCGAGTTAAAAATCTTGATCCAACATATCGAATTTGTTTTGAAGATCCAGAAACTATTGATCATGTTTTAATGCATTGCCCGCTGGTGAAGCTCTGCTGGTTTACATCCTAGCTAGGATTGCCTCATAATTTTGACCATTTGGATGTTCATAATTGCTTTAAAGATCTAAGCACCAAGGCAGATAATAATGGCTTTAAGCTTGCTTGCTATCTAATTTGGGAAGTCTGGAAATCACGTTGTAGACTTGTATTCAACAAAACTCCTTTTGATATCCTAAGAGTGGTTAAAGCTGCTACAGAAAATTTTAACAGCTTCAAATCAACTCTAACAATTCTAAATCCGAGAGTAGAGTGTACTACTGGTGAGCATGACAATCCAGAACCTGTTTGGAAACCTCATGATGATGGGAACTTATCCCTATGTGTCGATGGGGCTTGTATGGAGAACTACATGGCTGGTGGCGCGGTCATCCGGGACTCGAACGGGCACTTTGTAGCGGGACAAACGAAATATTATGGCTACGGATCTCCAATAGAAGATGAAGGACTTGCTTTAGAAATGTGCATGGAGTTGCTTCAAAAACTCCATATTCAGGAGTGCATTATTGGAAGTGATTGTAAATCCATCATCAATAGTGTGCAGCGTTGCTCCACAATACATTGGAAGGTTAGCACATCATCAATATATGCCAACAGATTGTCAGACTGTCTGAGGGCAAGATCGATCTCAAATACACCCCACGCGGGGCAAAAAACAAGGTTACAGATGCTATGGCTCGTTTTGCCTTAAGCACAAAAACTTGTAATTTTTGGTCATCTTCAGACCCACCATCTTGCATTTTTACTCTTCTAGAGGTGATGCTATGTACCCACTTGATGATTGATTTTTAATACAAATCCTTTTTCAAAAAAAAAAATAGAAAAACCACATTTAATGTCATTGAATGCTAGGCCATACTTATATTGAATCTAACAATTGTATTGCCTGACACAATGGTCACAAATTTTAACAAATAATTTGTGGCATTAGTTAATCTATTTGGTGATGAAAATACTATTGGAGTGGGTGGGGTTCCCAACCTATGTGGAGAATACCCCGTAGTGCAACGAGCGCCATCCGTGTGTCGGAGAAGCTCGGGGAGTGCATCGATCCTATTTTGGAACATATATGATAAACAAATATATGATTGGATTTTGATATTTACTTTGATTATATATTTATGATTTGATCTTTCGTATAGTAGTTTTCCATATAATTAGACTTCCAATTATGGCAAGCTAATTATGATTGGATTTCCATTAAATATATTATTGAAGCTTATTGGAAGTTTTCATATATATTGGCGTTCCATGCATAGATTATCAAGGGCTTATAAAAGGTTGATGCATGCAAGTTGAAAAACATCTCAAAAAGAAAACAAGAGTGCTTTACAATATTTGGGAGAGAGTGAGAGGATTGAGAACTATTGTGAAGGAGAGATCGCTTCGAATAATTTTTTTAACATCTCTTGTTCTTCGGAGTCCGCAATCAAATTTTCTTCTTTCAAGTGAGTTGTGGTGATCCGTGTTGGATGGGAGGAGCTTGTAGAGGGTGTATTCTCTTTATTCCATTAGTGGAGGTTCTTCAGGGTTGGACTCCGATCGTTCCGTGGTTTTTTCCGAAAGGGTTTTCCACGTCAAAAATCTGTATCTGCAATTTGTGTTGGCATTTTTTTTGTGTGCTTTTGCTGGGTTCTCTCGCAGGGCTTTCTGGTTTGGGTGGAACAGTTTCTGCACTTCATTTCCAACAAAGTGGTATCAGAGCTAGGTTCTTGAGAGGTGTCAGAAGTTGACAGTCAAATTAGAAAAGTAGAGATGGACGCAAAGCTGTCTGCATGGTAAACCTGAACGATACCAACTATCATTATTGGTGGAGCAAGATGAAGGATTTTTTGCTCGTCTTGAAGCTGCATCTTCTAGCATTTGCGTCCGAGAAGCCAAGTGACAAATCCGATGAGGACTGAAACTTCGAGCATATACAGGTGTGTAGGTACATGCGGTAGTTCGTTGACGAGAACGTGTACAACCACGTTGTCAATATTGAGCATGCGAAGATGTTGTGGGAGAAGGTGACATCTTTGTACGCAAAAAAGATCGGGGTAAACAATCTGTTCCTGATCCGGATGATGATGGGTCTATGGTACAAAGATGGTGCATCCATTATGGATTGTGAGCCCTTGACCCGAAATCCCCATTTTCTTTTTATTTTGACTAATTCATAGGTTCATTAGAATAATCAAAGTGTTATACATATGTATTCTATAAAATATTGTTTTATAAGCAAAGAAAGGTATAGCAGGGGCTTTCTTGCCAATATAAACTGTTGGGGGGCCTAATTGAAATTGTGCTTTTCTAATTTCTTTTGAATGATCAACATTCAAATCCTGTGCTCAAATTTTAAACGGCCAAGCCAGATATTCAAATCCTTCTTGATAAGTTCCCATCAATTCAAAAGCAGATCCCTCCCCATCCAATCCTGATCTCAACAAATCTAAACCCGATTTGGATAGTAGAAATCTCATCTCCAGCTGGGTATAAATAGGGTGCCTTGCCGTGAACTAACCAGAGAGTCCACACTCGGGACGAGGGTTAGTACTGACCAGACAGTCTACACTCGGGACGAGGGTGTTTACATCAGAGAGTCCACACACGGGACGAGGATGTAGTATTTGCACCAGAGAGTCCACACTCAGGATGAGGGTGCCTTGCCGTGAACTAACCAGAGAGTCCACACTCGGGACGAGGGTTAGTACTGACCAGAGAGTCCACACTCGGGACGAGGGTTAGTATTGACCAGAGAGTCCACACTCGGGACGAGGGTTAGTACTGACCAGAGAGTCCACACTCGGGACGAGGGTTAGTGTTTAGTTCAAACCAGTGAGTCCACACTCGGGACGAGGGTTTGGTTTCTTCCATTGATCATCGTGTTTCGTTCATCCAGCAGTTCATTATGCGTAGTTGTTCTAGTGTTCGTATTCGTGTTCGTGTTTGTGTTCGTAGTCATTTGTCTTGTCCTTGTTCTTTCTTGTTTATTTCCTTGCGCATGATAAAACTGTTAGATAGGCATGTATATTATGTATCTTGCTATGTCCTCTGAGGACCTGATGATCTCCTCAGGTGTCGCGATTGCATGGAGTTAGCTAGTAGTTCTGGATGGCAGAGGATTTGCGGTTCTTACGGGATTCAGGTATCGTATCATATTTATTGTCCGCTCGTGCCTTATGTTCCTTATCATGATATACTTTTCTTGTTACTTATATTTATAAACTCATATCATTTCTTAGAGTCTAATCGGACATATATGCTAGTGGGCTGCAGACCACGACCCATAGTGTTCATTCATGTTTCGTATTCTTATTGTGGATTGAGATATAGATTTGTTTGCCATGATTTGGCAGTATACCATAGCCTTGACAGCGTTTACGTATTCGAGTCGGGCTGGAGTCCGTTCGATACGTAGCTGGGATTGGACACGCTTCGTATCCGAAAAGCGGGTGCGGGTCATGACATGGATCACTTGAGTGAGTACCATGGTGTGGTGGACCAGCTATCTTCGATGGGAATCAAGTTCGACGACGAGGTTCGAAGACTTTGGTTGCTATGTACATTGCCAGACTCGTAGGAGACCGTACGAGTATCTATGATCGCTTTTGCTCTAGAAGGCGTACTCAGTCTGGAGTTTGCCAAAAGCGGGGTGCTGAATGAAAAGATGCGAAGACGTTCTCAGGGCACTCCATCCACATTCTACCACTCAGAGACGCTAGTTTCAGAGATCCGCGAAAGGGGCAAAAGTAGGGGTCCAGGTGGTGGCAGAGATAAGAGCAGAGACAAGTACAATGGTCGGTACGAGGACTCAGAGTGTTACCATTGTGGAATGAAGGGCCACATTAAGCGAAACTGTTCCGCTTGGAAAAGAGAGAAGAATGGCGACAAGGGGAAGAAAAGTTAGAACACTACAACAACGGCCTCAGCTGTCATGAACCTCGCCTGTGATGATAATTCTTGGCTTGTGGACTCAGGTGCTTCAACGCACGTATCTCACATATAGGGCACTATTTGCCACTTATACGACAAGCGACTGTGGAGTGTTGAAGATGGGCAATGAAGATGTGTCAAAGGCGGTTGCCATTGGAGATGTGCATTTGATGACGAAGACGGGTGCAGTTCTTGTTCTCAAAGATGTCCGTCATGTCCCTGATATCCGTTTCAACTTAGTGTCGATTGGAAGGTTGGATGGCGAGGGTTATGAATTTCAAAATTCATAATATCGTTTCACTAAATAATTTCATTAACCATGGTCCACTTGATCATGCATATAATCACAGCTTTCTTCTAATAATTCCAGTATTTACCATTACCATTCACCATCAAAATTTGTATTGCTCAACTCTATCACTACTCTAAAAAATTTACCACCAAAGAGTCAAACTGTATATGGGGACGTCTACCCACCTTCGATCACACTATTCTCTCAATCACATGAAGTCCTAAAATTTTATAACCCTTGCACACTAGTTGCAAAAATCCATACTACAAGATATCTATGGTATATGGGCTCTCTAATCCCTTCCAATCTATCAAACAACCAAAATTCATAAGCAAACTACTTACACTATAACTTAAAAATTTCTGATGATTTCTATAAATCACGATCATTTGTCGCTTTGAAATAGGAAGAGACGAGAAGCAATGGCACGAGGAAGCAAAGGAAGAATAGTCGAGAGCAAATACGAAGTTCAAGGACGGTAGAGAAATTTCTAAAAGAATTGTCAAGGCAGTTGTGGATTGAGATTTCTAAGGTTTTAATCATATTCATAGGCCCGCTCGGTACAATAATGTAACCGAAACAGCTAACTCGACCTGCATGGGCCACTAAAAAAATATGTAACATCCCAGTCCCAAAATACGTAGGACTAGGAGATCGTATACATGCCAGCTACATATCGAGAGGACTCCAGCCCAGTTCGAATACGTATAAGCTATCTGGTTGTTCTAGATTGACTATATCTCAATCCACTAAATATCGGTAACAATAACGAATCAAGTGCAGTAAGGTTGATCAGGCTATAATACACTGATTCTAGAATAGATAAATATGTTAGAGTGGATCCCCAATAACATATTTATCATAAACAAGCTAGAAGTGAATTTAAGCTTGTAAAAGACTAGGCTATAAGCGAGAATCAAATATAAATACGGAAGCGAAAGATAAAAACATCAACTAAATATACATGCAGACTTGGTGTAGCCGCCATCCCCTTCAACGTATCATACCTTCATCTAATACGTGGAGAGATCACCAGGTCCTTAGGGGACTAGTAAGACACATAATATACATGCCTACTGTACAGTAAATAACATACAAGAAAAAGAGAAAAAACGACTTCTAGATCAAGAATGAAGAACATATGGAAGACTCTATAAATTATGACATGTCATATGAATCGAAATGACTGTAGCCCTGTCGTGGTACTCTCGGTCCTATACCTAGTAGCCCTGTCGTCGTACTCTCTAACTATAGCGAGTCTCTATCGTAGCTCTGCCGTGGGTCTCCCGAGTCGAAGTGGTCAAGTAGTCAATCCTAGTACTGGTAGAGGGTTAAGTCAAGGTAATATGAAATACGAGATCAAGTCAAGTCAAGTCAAGATGCTCAAGTAAATAACGCTATCGAAGTCATATGTGAAAATATAACTAATGATGACAATAAGTGATAACAGATAAGAGACATAGAAACAAATCATAGCAGGATAGCAAATATGGAAAAATAAAAGGAGACATGAACAAGAAAGAATAATAAAAGCATGTATGTAAATAACTGTACAAAGTTTGACAAGGCGTACTTGCCTGGTGGTTGCGCGTAGGACCAACACTATCTAGTCAATCGACGAGCCACAAAAGTCAAACTCTCGTAACAGTCTCCGAACGCTGAAACAGACATCATCAACGTGTTTCTCATAAAAGAAATATCTAAGTTTGAGTGTCCAAAAGTCCAATTCTGGACACATAGACAAAATGGTAATTTTGGGTCAAAATGATGTCCGTCGTTAGACCCGCTTTGCACCAAAAACGTGCCAGAGCTTGTGGTTTCTAAAGTCATCAAACTATATGCCTATGGATCCGGTTTGACAATACAAACCCAACCATATGTCAAAAGTTGGATTCTGATGGACCGTGCACAAATTCGTTCGTTGGATCGGGTCGCGGGTCCACCAAAATATCGTTCCGGTTGACCTTCTCAGAATCAGACCAAACTTTGCTCACAGTACCGAAAAAATGATACGAGTCCAATGGTGCTAGTTTTGTCACGATGTGACAAACGTGTACAAAGTAATTGACTAATTTGTAAAGAGCCTGATACAGTAATTTTTGACGGATACGTATAGAATCCGTCGCGCACACGAAACCAATTCGAGTTCCGTCAAACCCCACACGTGCATCAAGTCCATATGCACCTTTCAATTTAAGTGGTTCGCGATCAAGTTGCTCAGATTGTCGGGACGGACTCCGTATCGAGGTTTTTTAGGGTTTTAAAAACATATTTTTCACCAACTTTAAATTAATTTTATGCATAATATAATTAGTAATAAAATAAACTAATGAATTAATTTTGATCTCGGTCAGATTGTCTAAAACTTTGTTTAAGTGGTTTCCTAAAATTCGAGATATCCTGGTCGCAAAACGACCACAAACAAGGGACGTTGGGACAGTTTCTAACGTGTAAAAATCGAGTTTTTTTTCTCGATTTTGAAACTCAATTTTTGTCGCACATGATGCAAATTAAATTAAACTAATTGAAGGGAGAAGAAGTTGGTTATATTGGGTACATATTAGTGCAATCAATTAAGCATCATGGAAGAAATTTTGTCACGAAATTGGGGGCTTGTGCTACTATTTTTGCTTCTACTGCTGCGGCTGCTGCCGTTTCTGGTACTGTTACGGCGGCTCTGTAACTACACTTTTCTAAAATATGGTAGAATTTAAAATTTTATATCAAGTAATGATTTGGGAATATTTTTTTTATATAGCATAGGGAAGTTATATTTTCATTTCATGATCATCAAATAATTCTTGGGCTTAAACTCATTAAACCCAATTGATTTGGGCCAAGCTTCCAGCCCAAATTAATCCCTTTAACCCAACCCTTTGTTTAGCCTAAGTTTCTACTCTCCTAAAGGAATTCCTGGCAGCTTTCGATTTTGAAATTTTCTCAACGGCCAGGGGAGAGGCCATGTGCATCACTCCTCCTTCCTAACAACCTTGTCAGAGAATTTCCCGCCAGTAGGATAGCCTGCCCCTCACGCTAGCAATCACCTATTTAAGACCCTTCTCTCCCCATTGATTACTGAACATTTTCTCCACAGCTTCATCTTCCCCAAAGCTTTGTTCCAATCGGCCATGGCAGAGTGTTCTGAGGATCGACCATTGCAAATGGCAGAGCAAGATCAGTAGGTAATTTCCCTGATCTTCTTGTCTCTTTGATCGTTCTGATCATTCTGAAATTTTAGCTTGATCAATCAATGATTCGATCTTTTTAGTTCTTCTTGGATCCAGTCATTCGACTCGATCAAGAGAAGAATAGATCGGATAATAAATTATCGATTCGATCCTTCTTTCCAACAATCCTTCATTTTGGGATTCAGTAACGTCTGATCACAAGGTGTTTGTTTATTTTTCTCCATGAATCAGTCGACCCTTCACAAACTCAACTAGGAATAATTGATCGTCCCTTGCGTTCTTCTGATCCAGATCTACACTTCCAGTTCTAGCAGACACTACAGGTATATTTTCCCAAACCATATTCCTGATCTCGAATTTTAATTTAATTTGGTTATAATGCTGATGATGTAGGCAGTGACATTTGGAAATTAGGATAGACTCTACTTCCTGTGATTGTTCAGTAAAGTACTATGGATATTCATTTGAATGTCATGTTCATGATTAGTTATATCTGATTGTGGCAAGCTCTTATGGAATTAATGGCAAGTAGTGTCTGTATTTAAGGGCAAATGGTCTCGAGTTATCCTGTTAAAGGATTGGCAATATTATGTGATATCCATGACATTTTATTGTGATCCTCATATGAACTGTCCAATATCAAATATGACTGATATGTAAATTTCAAATAAGTTTGTATATGAATTCAAATAGGACTGATTTAAGAGTATTATTCTGACTGATTATGTATTCCTGTCTATTCTAGGCTAGGGTGATGTCCTTGTAGGAGCGTAAAAAGTGCTTCAAAGAAAGAGTCATCTCATTCATAAGTGGCCCGCTTTACGCCTAACAGAGCGGGTAATTTCTTTACGCCCAAGACAAGGCTAATTGTATTACGCCTAAGTAGATTGATCATTTTACGCTTGGGTCTACACCGGTGATTTTACGCCAAGGACTGAGCAGCCTCTTTCACGCTGGACAAAAGCTATCAAATCTCGCATTTAATGCAGACTTTGACATGAAGATATCAATGATGGCATTTACCACAAAATTTGATGGAATTTGTCTCATACAAAGACCATTGTTGTCGTTTATAGAGATCGAGCTACTTTACGCTCATTGAATGGTTTCTTTTACGCACGGGGTTTTACGTGAGTCCTTACGCTCATAAAAAACAATGTGTGCGTGAAGTCTATTTGAGCCATTTTACGCTCAAGGTTATTCAATAACCACTTTACGCTGGAAACCTATGACAGAGCTAGTTTACGCTCATCTTTTTTCGCCCGATTCGTTCTGGCCAGTTTAGAACGTGGTGTGCCTACGTGGTCTTCATGCCACCTATTTCGAAGAATGTGTGTACATGTATCCTATTCTTACTGAAATGATGGGACATGTGTCAGCATATACAGAGGATGATTCTGATCGTGGAGGGCAGTTGTTAGCGTAAAGACAGATGTTGATGTTCTTTTACGCACGAAAGCCCTAGTCTATAAATAGACTCATTTTTCTCATACAAGACACACAGAGAGAGACAGGAGAGAATACAGAGATCAGAGCTTCGAGATTTTGATTCTCTAGAGCATTCTTCTTCAACTTTTCTTCCAGAACAAAGTAAAGCAAAGTAGGAAAGCATTCGGCCTCGCCATCAGTGCCCAAGTGCGTCGATACCTTTCTGGTGCATTAGTTCTTCCAAATTGTTCTACTTCAAGCAGTGATCTTCATCATCATCATATGGTCCAAGGAACAAAGTGATCATTTACGAATCAGACTTCCATTGCAATACTTTCCCAGAATCAAATTTGTACTTCTTGTACTTTTCTTCTTGTTTTTGTTTTCAAAAGCCAATTCCTCCAAGGCATTTTGTTAATCGAAACAAAAATGTCGACTCTGCTGGGGACGACCTTCTCCTCTGACGAGGAGGTGATTGCTCAATATGATGATGTTTCGATCGATTCGACCAAGAAGACTCTGGTGGTACACTTCGACCAGACTGCCTATGAAGAAATGCTCCGAACTGGGGGTGGTTCTCGTCATCCCAATGTTCAAAAGTCTCGCAAAGCACGAAAAGTTTGGATTCCCAAATCCAAAGTGATTTCTGATCTCTCTGCTGCTTCTGATGACAAAGGGATTTTTCCCACTCCTGTCGTAAGGGCTCCCGTTCATAACGAGACAGGCCCTACTTCAAAGTTGCACTCGAAGTGTGACGATTTGTCTCCCGTTTGTAACGGTGAAGATAATCAGGTTTCACGCCCACTGCGTAAAAATCAAGTTTCACGCTCAATGGGTAGTAACCAAATTTTACGCTCAGTTCATAAGAATGAGTCTCCCATTCGTAATGGGGCAGACTCTAAAGCTTGTGCTTCTTGGTGTAAGAATCAGCCTTCCGTCGGTGACGTAGTAGGCCCAAATAAATTACGCTCCTCGCGTAAAATAAAATCTCCCGTTGGTAACGTGGTAGATAACAAGATTTTACGTTCCATGCGTAAAGATAAATCTCCTGTCTATGACAGTGTAGATAAAATTTACAATGATGCTCACATGTCGAATGTGAATGTATCAAAACGTGTGCAGCGTAAAAATATTGTTGGTAAAACTTCTGTTCTACACCAACAACCTTCTTATACTGCTTTACGCAAGGTACCAAATTTACAAATCACACGCCAAGAAAATGGAGTCCTGCGTGCTAAATCTCAAGATTTACGCACACAATTCCAACCGCGTAGAAATGTACAATTTGGTTCTGCGAATGCAGCCAGTAATCTTCTTTATACACAAGGGACTAAACGTTTTTCTACCCCCAATGTAATAAAGAAGACTACTTCATCCACTCCTTCTGACTTACACGAATTGCTAATGCAAAAGCGTAAGAATAGACAATCTCCGGTGACATTCCTCCAAGAAAAACATCTTTATGAATACTACCAGGTTGTGATCAATTGTTGTTATTCAGCTTCAAGACGATCAGTTTTTGATCGATTGAGTTTCAATGTACCTCCACATCAAGCTGAAGACCAAGAACATGAGTTGCCATATGTGTCAGTCAACATGGCATCTCATACTAACAGAGGACGACATCCAAGACGGAACACGTCCCAAACTCCAAGTCAACAACAGTTCAACAGGCTTCTTGATTCCTTTGAAGGAGTATATCAGAATACTCGATCAAGAAGACAAAGACAGTTGCAGACTTCTGATTCAGAGGCTGGGGGTACTCAATCTTTTGAGTCTGATACCGATAGCGTGGATTCGTACTTCTATACAAACCCTTCTGTATCTTCAAGAGAGGTTGAATCCTATGCTGTTGGAGATGAGCCAGAGACGTCATCTGCTAATACAGAACAACGTCTCACTGCTGTTGAACAATCACTGAAGGATATGCTTAATATGGTGCAAAGCATGCATCAAATAATTTTGAATCAGCAAACTGCTCAACCGATAGTAGTGACACCGGCACCAGTAGCAGCACAAACTCAAGATAGTCAAGGGGCTGAAATACCTTTGAACATTCAAGAGCCTGCTGTTAATCAAAATTTTGCATCTCCGGATCCCATCATTCCAGAAGATGTACCACCTCCAGTGGGGGTCATGGTGCATCCAACGACTACTCAGTCAAATGTGCTTCCTCAAACCAGTGAAGCCATTCAAGCAGTGCATGAACTTAAAGCACAGTTTGAAGTTTTAAGGCACAAAGATCAACTCCAGAGGCTAGGGATTAAGTAACCTTATCCTCCTCATTGGAATGATGTACCCTTTCCACCGAAGTTCAAGCCACAATCCATGGTTTTGTTCGATGGAAAAGCATCTCCCAGTCAATATATCAACTACTTTGATATTATGACTGTACACTTGCAGAAAAATGATGCTCTTCTCACTCGAGTATTCATCGGATGTCTGACGGGTTCAGCTTACGACTGGTATCGTAGCTTACCCGATAATTCTATTTCGTCTTTTGACGAATTCAAACCAATTTTCCTTTCCCGCTTCTATGAAGGAGGTATGGACATGAACATGTCCTCCTTGATAGAAATCAAACAAAAGGAGAAAGAAGATACTCGGACGTTCATTGAACGTTTCTAACAAGCTACTCTAAAGATGCCTCCTGGTATGCCAGATTCAGCATTGATTGACACGTGCAAGATGAATCTGCGACCATCCATCGCTGTCTTCACAGGTTCCCAATTCACAAATTGGGCTTCGTTCATCATAGCAGCAGTTTCTGCCAAGACCTATGGTAGGTTGGCTCGCGAACATGGGATGATTTTTGCTTCAGAAGATAAAGGGAAGAAAAATAATCCTGGCAATAATCCCGGCAATCGTAATGTGAAAGGAAAAGATACTCTTATGGTCAATGTTTCCAAGAACAAGACGACATCAAGCAATCAAGAATCTTCCAGCACTACAACAAAAAACCCTTTTAATGACGGCTAAAAAGCGTCATTAATGACGAACCATGACGCTTTTTTTTTCCACAGCAACCGTCATGAAAACGGGTGTTATAAATGTTTTTCAAAAGCGTCATAAAATAACCGTCATGAATAGTTTCTATAAAAGCATTATGAATAGTTAATATATAGTACACAATTCAGAACAATTTTAAAATGTCATGAATAGATAACATGTATAGGCTCAATGCAGCACATTTATAACACTTTATACTATTCAAATTAGCACATCCAAATCAGTCCATATAATTGTCAGGCCTAAAAATCAAATTAACATTATATATCACCATCTTTATTACATTTCTCAAAATAGAGTACATATCAACATCTTCATTACATTCTCAAAATAGAATATCCAAATACATATATACATTTACAAATACATATACACATTTACAACTACCAAAAAACCTGCACCCAGAGCTCTGTTGGACTACCAGGGACTAAAGGTCCTCCAACTGCTAAAATCTTTATAGAAAAAAGCAGTATCCTCGTTTGTTTGAATTTAATGTCTCTTGCAATTGATTGGTCCACATATGAAAGAAGGAAAGCTGAAAAAAACAAAAAAAAGATTACATTGGAAGCATGAATAAACTTGACAGTACATTCTCTTAAATCAACATGAATAAGCTTAAAAAAGATTACATTGGAAGCTGAGCAGCCAGCATCAAACTTCTCAAGCAGCACCAACATGTAACTTATAGTTAGGGATAACAGTACCTAGGAAACTCTCCAACCAATGAGCCATCCAGACCGGTCAAGAAAAAATTATGAACCAATAAGCAAGTAAGTCCTTGAAACACAAGCAATAAAACATAGAGGGAAAAAATTATGTAGTCCCAACATTTATGTAGTCCCAACATAGAGGGAAAGGAATTATTTTTTTCAACCAATTTAAAATATGCCATTCATGATTTGAACCTTCTAAATAAATAAAACTGTAATTGGTCTAATACCATGTTAAAATCTATGCCACCAATACTCCAATTTCTACAACCAAGGATTCACCACAAACACATAGTTGTTACCATGTAATGTATTTGCTTTTTCTGGCATATGTAAAATAGCTCATTCTTTCATTCAAGTTATATTATGGTCCGTAGTAACTCAGGTCAATTTGCAAGTACAGAAGTATGACATAGATGAAAGTAAAAGGTAAATCAACTAAATGAGAATAAAACTGGTCTTATCCAAGACTAATATATACTTTGTTAACACAAGTAAAAGCTCACAGAGCAGAAACTAAGGCAGCTAACTGAACTTAAATAAATCCATGTTAAGTTGTGTGGAAGACTTGTTACCCAAACTTTAGGAGAGGAAAGACCGAGTCACAGTCATGGGAGAAGCCTCTTCCAAGCCGCAAAGAGCACAAGCTGTTCATTATATATTCAGAAACAGAATAAACATAAACTAGGTTACAAGAAGCGAAACAAAATTAAAAGAAATAAAAATATATATGCTAAGAACTAACACCAGTAAGCAAGATGGAGATAACCAAAAGATTCTATTATTTATGAATGTAACTATCAAAAGAAGTCTAAACATTGTCACATATTTTTTTCCCTGCAAACTGACTGTTAGCTCTTCTGAAGGTATATGGATCACATTTACCCGAAGCTCGATATCCCAACTGGATACTAATATAGTTCTTTTACAATCCTAAACCAATTCAAGTTAATAACTGGGGCAATATTATTGAAGGTGATGGACCACACAAAATATTAGAGAATCTAAATTTCATTCAATATTAGAAGAGAAATTAGGAGAGCAGTTACCAAGGAGCACATACTTGTTCAGCTAGCGCGAGAGCATATTTGCAGATTAAGAACCTTCTATGTTGACACACAATCTACAAAAGAATCCAATTGCACTCTGTTAACACCTAATCCATATAATAATAGCATACACAGCAATAGAATTCAAATTTCACTACTAGTGAATCAACAAAATTCCATCACGAATCCAAGGAATTTCATTCAATAATAAACTTCCTATACAAATAAAATAATATACATGCCAAAGAGGCACAAAAGAAAGCTATCAGAACAATATATATGCTAAGTAGAGCGTTACTGGATTGAGAGTGCTATGTTCTCTGAACCTTTTCTCCAAAAGAGCAGACTGCTCCTTCGTAAGCCTGAGCTTCTTTCTCACGTTGCCGTCCTCTTCGTCGCTCACCCGCGAAGAGGAGCCCCTCTCCGCTTCGACCTCCCCGCACGCGGTCGGCGAGAACGTCGACACCGAGCTGTGCGAGGACGACGGTGGAGCCTTGGGCATCGTCGTCGGCACGCTACTGTACGCGACGGTGCCGTCGGAGGCGCTCGGGGTAAGCTAGATGAACCTGGACATATAACTGGGTGCGAGACACAAACGTAACGAGAACAAACAACACAAACCCTAACCCTAACCCTAAGGGGGGAAAAATCAAATCTTTCCCAAAATAAAACACTCAAATCTACTGAATCAAGCGCTGCCCAGATGATAAAAGTGAGAAAATAGTCGAAAATCGAACTAGAATGGAGTTGAAGTTGAGGATCATACCACCGCCTCCTAATGCTCGTGCCGCACCCTTCCCACCGCCTCCATCTGCTGCTCGAACTCCCTCCTCCCGACCCTGACCTTCTTCAGCCTCTTCACCACCACCATCGTCGCGTCCACCTTTGCGTAGATCTGGAGTTTAGGAGAGGAAAAATTGGAGTCAAACCGAAAAGGAGGGAAAATAAAAAGTGAAAAATTGGGGGAGAAGAGGTTTGGGGAGGAGCTGCTCGGTTAGAAAATGGATGAGAAATAAATTCTCTCTCTCCCACTTAGCTTTTATACAATGAAAGAATTACAAGTTTGCTATACCGCTCTAAACTATTAATAACGCTTTATTTTATAAACGTTATAAAAAGTCCAGAATTAGCCCAAACCGTCATAGAAAAAAGGTATTTTTCA
Organism: Iris pallida; assembly: GCA_029216955.1. Taxonomy (NCBI): domain Eukaryota; kingdom Viridiplantae; phylum Streptophyta; class Magnoliopsida; order Asparagales; family Iridaceae; genus Iris; species Iris pallida. The sequence goes on from JANAVB010044426.1 coordinate 83,881, forward strand.
ACTTAATAACGCTTATGTATCAACCGTCATTAAAACTCCTTGTCGAGCGTCATTAAAACGGTTTTTTGTTGTAGTGCAGGCCAAAGGAAGAATACTCCTTTGACGAAAGCGATATCCCTGGGATATTCCAATGTCTGGTGAAAAGTGATAAACTTCAGATTCCAGAGCCAAAGAGGCCTAATGAGGTGAATCTGACTGACAATCCCAAATATTGTATCTATCATAGATACATTAATCATCCTACCAGTGCTTGCTATGTCTTGAAAAAAAGATCCAAGAGCTGATAAATGGTGGCTCCATCGCTTTAACCAATGATGACCATACGGTGACAACCAATATGGTTTTTCTTCAGTTTGGGGATTTTCCTCCACAACAAGTCCCAGATGGAATTATACCAATTCCGAAGGCGACGATGAAGATTGTGAATATTTCGCCTACCAGGGAAGAAAATACAGGATTGCTGCCTCTCACATTGAAGAATGGTGAAATCATGTGGGTACATCCTGACTTAGTGCCTGAACTGGAAAATGAAGGTAAAACTTCAAAATTCAAGAAAGACAAGAAAGTCAAAGCTTGCAACATGATTTCTCATATTATTCCAGATCCTGATGACTTGGATCATCTATGGGACGGCCTCCCTCTAGAAGATAGACTGAAAGGACTAAACATCTGTCCTCCAAGTCTAGCTCCTCCTACCAAGCTCAAGCTTACTCATCAGCAGTGGCTAGCCATGAATAGTATTCCTTTACACCGAGCACAACAAGTCTTTGCTGCTTATGAAAAAGCTCCAACAGGGATTTCTCCTCGTATCCCGAATCCTTCTCTTCCTTTAACTACAGAGACGTCTGTATTTCATTCTCCTGTAGTTGCAGAGATTCATTCCTCTTCCTGTGCTGAAACACCTGTTCAAAGTCCACTGCCTATCCATTTGTATAGTCAGCAATCTGTTATTCTCATGAAGAAGATGGGTTACGACTTTCAAAAGGCAGAAGGTTTGAACCATGATAAGGGAATCCGTCTTCCTTTACAGATTCAAAATCAGAATTCTACAGCTGGATTGGGCTCTGAAGTTTCTCGTGACAATCCTCACAAAAAGAAGGCTAAAGGAAGAAAGACTAAATCCTGTAATATGGTACTCTCTTCTCCTGAGTCTGAAGAAAAAACTTTTGCTGGTACAAGATCTGGAAAAGAGTACCACAAAGACTATGAGGAATCCTCCAAAGAAGCTGAAGATGTAGTGGAAACACTACCGGTTAAATCTTCTCCAGTTTCTGCTAAATCGTCTGTGGTTGAAAAGGGGAAACAGAAAGCAGTGCGCTTTGATATCCCATTGAAATCTGCTTCCAGTCAGGGGGTGACAATGAAGCCTTACAAATTCGATATTCTAGCTCAGTTAGCCAATACTCTGGCTAGATTGTCTATATTTGAACTGCTTTGCCTCTCCAGAGAAAGCAGAGAGACCTTGAGTGAAGCTTTACTTCAAGCAGATTCATGCTTAGCTCAACTCAAGACTCCCGATAATATGCCAGTGTCATGTTCACAATGTCACAGCGTGATGGAAGCAATTCCCAACATCATCTTCACACAAGAAGACATGCTATTGAAACACAACAAGCATGATAGACCTCTGTGCTACACTGGATATATCGGATCCACCGAAATTGACATGATTTACATTGATCCCGGGTCCTCAATTAGCATAATTCTTCAGAGTATGCTAAGACCCCTGAGGATTCTTACTAGTGAGCTGACTTACACTAGTACCACTATTGTTGGTTTTAACTCTGGCAAGAGTAAGCCACTGGGGAATATTCGGTTACAGATTCAGATTGGTGATCTTCGAACCATGGTAACTTTCTATGTTATCAACTCGGATGTATCCTACAATATTCTTCTTGGAAGACCGTGGATTCATGAGCACAATATTGTGCCTTCAACTCTCCACCAATGCTTCAAATATGTGGATTCCCAAGGAGTTGTGAAAACTGAATTTGCTGATATTAATCCTTCCAAGGGTGTCGAATCCTACTTCTTTGATTCAAGGCTTTATAAACAGGAGCATATGAAAGAGATATCAGACATAGCTAAAGAATCATCACCTGAGGATCAGTCTATTAATGAAGATCCACCAGTGGAACAACCCTTGAAGATCATGGTCAAGGGACGAATCCAATCTCAACTTGTCAATGATCAACCTTTGATAATCAAGGTTAAAGGAAGAACTCAAACTTCATCTAAGGAATCAATAAAAATTCCTGCTAAGAGCCAAGTTCAACCTTTTATGATCAAAGTCAAAGGGCGTACTTCTGGTACGAATGATCCAGAATCACCATTGATCGTCAATATTGGCAATTCTACGCAGAAGACGGATGATAGTCCACCATTGACTAATTCGGAGCGTAGCAATCAGACTGTAAATGATGTAAATATTGCTCATCTCTTTGATATCAATGAAGATTTCCTTTTCGATTATATGGCTGTCAAGTTTATTGAGAGAATGACTTTTTAAAGTCATCAATATAAAGACAACATAAAGTCGGAAGAAATTTTATATATTGATCATAAAGAGAATTCTTTCCCTCCCCATGTTGATGTCGGACCTTATGCTGAAAAGTTCTTGACATCTTTCCCCTATCTGCTTCTTGTAGTCGCTTCATCACAAGCTTGCGTAACTTTCAGACGATACGAAGAATCCTATTTCGTGGTCCCATCTGATAAGAAAAACAAGCACCAAATTGTATTTGGCCTGGCCAGAAATATCCCTGTTACTCGGATAGATGATCTGAAGGATAAAGATAAAGGAAGAATCCGAATTAACAAATATAGTCAACAATCTATTAAGATCATCCAAAATATGGGATATGATTTAAAGACTATGCAAGGTCTTAATCAAGGAAAGGGTAGACGTCTACCATTATGCGGCGATCCGTTTTACCAGAAGACTCGTCATGGGCTGGGATATGATCCGTCTCACAGTTTTGATGACGATATATAAGAAGAATTCTCTTCTAGCTCATCTGATTCGGAAGAAATTCAATGACATCTGTCTTATTATCCCCCAGCTACCAAAGCTTGGTCAAGCTGACTACTCATCTCTTTTTCTTTTTGCTGGTTGGCACGTAAAGTTGGATTCGTTATTTATCACGATCTTAGGTCCTCTGAATGAATATCAAATCTTCCTACCTATCATTTTTGACCTCTGTGTAGATATTTATCTACTTCTTATATACTGTCATGTTCATATTACCTCTGACGAGTACTTTTTTTTATCTATCATGTTCATTTGACCTCTGCATAGATATTAATTTCCTCTTCTTTGAGTTCTTACATACTATCACGTCCATATTACCTCTGATAGCATTGTATATTCTCGAGAAAAGATTAATCTTCTGTCTCATCAGATGATTAATTGAATTTATTATTTCATCATGTTCTCATGATCATCGGATGAATATTAAATTTACTTATCTATCATGTCCATATTACCTCTGGATAGATATAATACATTTAAAAGACTTGTCATGCTCCTATAACCTCTGACAAGTATCTCCTATCTCATACCTATTGTTTCAAATAAGCGATAGGATCATAAAACATATATTTCATTCATCTTGGAAACATTACAAAATGGATTACAAGAAATTCTTTTAAAGTAGAGTAGAGATATCTAGAAGTAACTGCCGTAGTTCTTCTAGCCGTTTACCAAGAGAACTCATAACTTTCTTCGTAGCTTCGGCACGTCGAGCCTCAGGTGTGCAAATGCAAGAAAGCTTAGCGAAGGTTGTTATTAAACCCTCTTTAGCTTCATCGAGGGTCCTGATAGTTGATTCAGCCCCATAAGCTTTCTCTTCTAAAACCGAGCTCTGGGTAAGGTGCAGATTTCGAGCTTCGATCATCCTGTCTCTTTCAGCCTTAAGGCGAGCCAACCCTGCCTCAAACTCATGGATTTCATGATTTTTGTTCTGAACATCTATGTTCAGAGCATCATAAGCTACCCTGTGACTATGAAGTGAGGGCTTTATCCCAGCCAAGAATGCTTTCTCTTTGGCAACCTTCAGACTATGTTCACGAAGAGATTCATTGTATGTAGCTTCCCGAACAAGGAAATTGGCTGTTAAGGCTTCATATTCCTCTTCAATAAGACTTTCTACAGTTCTACTTGACAGCCTGAGATATTCTCTGATTGGTTGTTCAAGGTCCTCCACAATTTTCTCCAATTTGGCAGCTCTCTCTGCATCTCTGAACAGAGCAACGTTATTGATGGTCGAAGCCATTGCCGTCTTCAAAGTCTCATAATTGAGGCCCTCGTTTAAGACTATTTTTATCAAGGTTGCCAAACTTTTGTAAAATGTGTCGGTGTAAATCTCAACTAGGAGATTCATTTCTGTGCTGGAACTTGGCCTGGCGACAATATCCAACAGGTCTTTTTCTTGGAGATCAGAAGCAGACTTCGGGGGTACATCAGCAGGATGAGACGAAGTCGTTGTTGTTACCACCGTTATAGCCAATTGATCCCTGGAAGCTTCAGGGATTATATCTCCAATCGGTGTAACGACAGATGGGGATGGAACCGATAATGTTGCTATTGTTGTCTGGTTCCCAAGGACCTCAGCGTCAACTTTTTCAATATTTGTCAACCCAGCCGTTTCTGGAGTTCTGGCGACGGTAATATCAATGGGTGTGATGACAACTACAGGAGCTGGTTCAGATTCTGACATTGTCTTATCAGAAATTGATACTGGATCGACGACAACAGTAGAGGATGTTATCATCTCCCTAGCTTCTGTTGAAAGTTCAAGTATGCCTCCAGCATCTCCTTCAGTTGATGGCTCCACAGGATTGCCCAGTGTTTCAGCTGTAGTGAAACTTTTTTCAGCTAATTCTTGGTTCAATTCTGGATCACCTCTAGTAGTTTCATCATCTCCTACAGTAGGATCGACTCTTGTCTCCTCTTGGTGCTGATCCTCAACAAGAGAAGACAATTCAGACTGTGCTTGTTGGGCCTCAAGCGACGGAGGATGTTCTTTTAGGGGCTCCATCTCAGGCTTTTGCACTCTCCCTTCTCCAGCATCTGAGTTTCCTGAAGAAGAAGCTTCCCCTTCAGACTCCTTATTTTCTTCATAGATTTCTTCTTCTTGAGGAAGAGGAATTACGGACTTTGGGGTGACATCTGCAAAATGAAAAAAAAAATTTATTAGTATGTGAAACCTTGATACATAATTCCGTATAGGTTTTGTATAATACTTGGAATATGTGCATTTTTTTTTCAAGATATGTGTCATAATCACCATCCCAGTCATCATCCTCAAAGTCAAGAGCCGGTTCGTCTGATGGAATGCGATCTTGATCAGCAACGGATACAGTGGTAGTACCTTCCGTAACATGTGCCTTGGACGGCAAAGATAAATGAAGTGAGGTGCTGAGACGTCCAGAAGACAAAAGTGTTACAGATTCTGATCCAACTGTCTGTGGAGGGGCTGAAGACCCCTCTCCAGGATGAACTGAAGAAGGACCGACGACAGGATCTTCCTCAATATCCTCTTCTGGAGTGTGAACGCTTGTCTTAGAAGGTCCTTTTGTGGTAGACCTCTTCCTCTTTTCTGGAGTATTTTCTGGAGACGTGGCAGCTGCACCTTGTTTTCTTTTGCGGCCTTTACCAATAATGATAGGTTCCGCAGCTGGTTCTCCAACTCCTGTCGGGATAACTACTAGAAACGGATCTGGGATGCCAGTGTCGTCAGGGATGTCTGCTGGTACCCTGACCTGCTCTTCAATATCTCCTTCTTTCGGCCACCTCAGACTACCCTTCATATTGTAACCATGGGCAAAGGAACGAATTGAAGCATAGAAGTGGGCATATGTATGGAGTATACGCAGTTCTGTAGTACTGGTGGCAGTCGAAATTCGAAATTTAGCACCAGTTCGAGCACTACCAAAATATCTCCATCCTCTAGCTCCGTCAAGTAATTTCCCATAGTAACGGAAATTAGTTAGAGGATTACCAACATGAAGTTGGTCGTATCCAAATTGGCGAGCAAACCTACTGGGTAAGTACGGTTCGAACGCACAATTGTCTTCATTTCTGTACATCAGATGAGACGGTCTGATGTACTGAAGCCACCTAAAGACTAACTGTGGCAATACAACTCTTTCGTCGACTTCATCTTCGAACTGGACACCAAAGCAATCTGTCGGAACGTGCAGCCGGGTACAAAAGAAGTTCCAACCATATGAATAATTCAAAACCGTTCGGGTATCTGCTACAGTTGTAGCAATCCATGTAGCTTTGCTGAATTTTTGGAGAAAGACCTCCGCATCATCGCCTGGGCCCGGCGGTAATAATCTGCAGTTGTGATGCAACAACCAGCCCATCAAAAAGTGTAGGGCATCTCTACCCTAGGGAAAACTTTTCGATGATGAGCATTGTTAATTAACTCCTCACCAAAGGTTCTTAAACCTGCATTTATCCGACACACCATGAACGACAGCAGGTTGATCCTGACTTTAAATACCAGACGTACTGCTGGCCATAGTACACTGCGATGAATTCTGTCAACAGTACCAATACCCGGTACAACCCATCTTCTCAACCATAAAGAAAGAAAGCTGCCAGCAAAGCTCTCCGAGAGATTCTCTGACTATCATATCTAAGGAAGCTCAAGGCTTCAGTTCCTGCAGGAAATTCCCCAGTCCTCGTAGACAGATATTTATTCGGGAATTTATAAGTAACCATCATATCCCGAACCTTGTTAGAAGGGATTGTCGAATCTATGTTGATTACTGGAGCCTTGTTCTCTTGAAACCTTTCTTTATCTTCCTTGGAGATCTTATCCTTGTGGAAGAAAAGATAAGTCATCCATTTGTTGATATACGCCAAATGGGATATACTTTCATGCATCGTGGTACAAGTCAGGTAGTGGCACATCAGTTCTTCGTATGTCTCGACTAACTGAGGGTTAACTTCCCTGATCTCAGCAAGTTCCCTGTTAGAGGGAACATATTCTTCATATGGGGCCTCCCCCATTGGCAGCTTTGAGATAAACTGTATCTCATGAAGGGCAAGACCCATTTCACCTTTCGGAGTAGCAAAAGTTCCAGTTGAACTTAAATATAGCTCCATCAAAGCCGGAAATAAGTTTCCATTTGCAGGAATACCATAGCTGGTGGAAGCTTCTGCTTCATATAAGCCAATATCTTTCAATTCTTTCTCAAAGTTCTTCATCATCCAAAGGCTTATCTGAATCCAACTCTGGTTGAATGTAGTCAACCATCCTGGCAGTTTGGGGTTGGTCTGAGGATACAATACAGCTTCCTTCATAAATTTATTGACAAACATCGGGGTTTGAACTGGCTGTATTAGGCCTGAATCTTTGCTTGGATTAGAGCCTGGCATAAGGCCTAAGATAGAAGTAACGCCTCCATTGGGAACACTAGCAAAGTATCCCATATCATTGGCACGCTCTCTCTTGAAGACAATTCTACCCGGGCGTCCATGACTATTGGGAGTCAAATTCCACAACATCTGTCGAGGAAGAGTGGCATGGACGAATGCCGATAAAGGATAATCTCTGTCCATATCTGGAAGATACACTCTATTCCCAAATTTAAAAACCTAAGACTCTTTCTTGGGGTGTGTCTGGGATTTACAATCAATGGCATCTCCAAACAGAAAAGCTGGTTTTGCGAAGTGTTGTCCGTCTAGTGAATTCAACAACTCCCCATTTATCATGGATAGCAACAATCTATCCCCTTGAGCTGCTATCAACTGTGCCCTCTCTGCCGGATACTCGGGGTTCGACTGGGGAAATTGGACATGAGATAAATCTTCCAAATAGTTCGAACCTATCATACCAACTGACGATCCGAAAACTTCAGCGAGAGGTTGAACTTGCAGATCCACTGGTCAAACAACAAAAAAGATCAAGTTAGTTCGAAGTTTTTAAGAGTTGAGGAAAAACTCATGCAGTATCGGCTCGACAAAACCTCTCAGGAAAGATTGATTAACTTCACGTTACCATACGGTGATATGAGCGTAATGCAACTTTTTACGCTGGCATGTACGAACATGAGCGTAGTTAAGTTTTACGCTAGCATATTAGCTGTGGGCATAAAAATAGATTTTATGCCGACACGTGTAAACGTGGGCGTATTCTTGTTAACTTTACGCTAACACGTACAACGTGGGCGTACAATATTATTTTAACTTTACGCTAACACGTATAACGTGGGCGTACAATGTTATTTTAACTTTACGCTAACACATACAACGTGGGCGTAAAAAGCTGAAAGATGGGTTCATCTTCTTCTTCCCCGACGGATTTATTTTCTGTCAACTGAAGATTAGGGTTTTACCTATCATAGGCGGAGCCACGGCCGGGTTAGGGTTTCGTTGTGGTAGTGATGATTGAGTAGAGGTCTTCACATGATCGGTCGACGAGGAATCAATGGCTGGTTTCTTCCCCTTGCTGTCGGCGGTGGATGATTTCTTAGGAGCCATCAGATCAGAGTTTCGAAGAAAGAAAAGGCAAAGTGATTCAAGAAGATGAGTAAAAGTGTTTTCTCTCTCTAAAACGGTCTATTTATAGAGAGATTCAAAACCGACTGTTGGATATCCCTAACTTTACGCTGACTGTTGGATATCTTCGCTCTTACGCGGATGACTGTTGCGTATCCCGAATTTTGCGCTCATCAAATCCCAACTTTTACGCTTCTGATTCAAAGTGTTTCAAATTTTGGAGACATTTGAAAAAAGGGGGTCTTGTAGGAGCATAAAAAGTGCTTCAAAGAAAGAGTCATCTCATTCATAAGTGGCCCGCTTTACGCCTAACAGAGCGGGTAATTTCTTTACGCCCAAGACAAGGCTAATTGTATTACGCCTAAGTAGATTGATCATTTTACGCTTGGGTCTACACCGGTGATTTTACGCCAAGGACTGAGCAGCCTCTTTCACGCTGGACAAAAGCTATCAAATCTCGCATTTAATACAGACTTTGACATGAAGATATCAATGATGGCATTTACCACAGAATTCAATGGAATTTGTCTCATACAAAGACCATTGTTGTCGTTTATAGAGATCGAGCTACTTTACGCTCACTGAATGGTTTCTTTTACGCACGGGGTTTTACGTGAGTCCTTACGCTCATAAAAAATAATGTGTACGTGAAGTCTATTTGAGCCATTTTACGCTCAAGGTTATTCAATAACCACTTTACGCTAGAAACCTATGACAGAGCTAGTTTACGCTCATCTTTTTTCGCCCGATTCGTTCTGGCCAGTTTAGAACATGGTGTGCCTACGTGGTCTTCATGCCACCTATTTCGAAGAACGTGTGTACATGTATCCTATTCTTACTGAAATGATGGGACATGTGTCAGCATATACAGAGGATGATTCTGATCATGGAGGGCAGTTGTTAGCGTAAAGACAGATGTTGATGTTCTTTTACGCACGAAAGCCCCAGTCTATAAATAGACTCATTTTTCTCATACAAGACACACAGAGAGAGACAGGAAAGAATACAGAGATCAGAGCTTCGAGATTTTGATTCTCTAGAGCATTCTTCTTCAACTTTTCTTCCAGAACAAAGTGAAGCAAAGCAGGAAAGCATTCGGCCTCGCCATCAGTGCCCAAGTGCGTCGATACCTTTCTGGTGTATTAGTTCTTCCAAATTGTTCTACTTCAAGCAGTGATCTTCATCATCATCATAGGTCCAAGGAACAAAGTGATCATTTACGAATCAGACTTCCACAGCAATACTTTCCCAGAATCAAATTTGTACTTCTTGTACTTTTCTTCTTGTTTTTGTTTTCAAAAGCCAATTCCTCCAAGGCATTTTGTTAATCGAAACAGTCCTAATTTAGGACTACAATGTATCCACTGACAATAGACTGATTTCTATCATGTCCTGTTAGAAATGAACATGCCTGGAGGACTGAACTGAAATCCTGTTCATTAGAAGTTATACATTTGGTTAGTTGCATGAAGAAGGATTTACATGGTGGAACTAATATGGCATTTGGGAACTGAATCAAAGGTTCCTGATTAGAATCGATTTTGTCCCATGTTCTGTTTCGACTGAACTAATTAAACTCAGTTTTGGGTTTATACTTGGTTTCATGGGAATGAGTGGTGAAGTTTCATAGAGCTTTTGTTTAGATAATTTTCTGTGTAATACATTCTGTTAAATCAAGGTAGAGTAGGCCTGTATGCCATCTCAGAAAATCTGAGATTTGTATTATGATTTTCCTAGAAGCTATAGCCTGGAAATCCAGTATTATCCTGAGATTCATATGGTTGAATGGCAAATTGAGCTAGGTTGCAATGACAGTAAAGAATGCATAATGATATATTCCTGTGTAAATTATTTTCCTATTTAGAATTTAACCAGTTGACTGAACCTGAGATCAACTTGCCATTTTGGACCATCACAAGAAACTGAATTCAGTGCTATGTTGGACACCATCAGTGCCAAGTTGATTACAGTTCTCTTACCTGAATTCAGTCAAGTCTGGGTTCCAGTTGAGGAACCTGATACACCATTTCTCAGGACTTGAGTTCTCAGAAAATTGAGACCATGAGAGTCCATTTCTCAGGACTTGAGTTCTCAGGAAATTGAGACCATGAGAGTCCATTTCTCAGGACTTGAGTTCTTAGGAAATTGAGAACATGAGAGTTCATTCCCAGGAACCAGGAATATATCCTGTGTAAATCCTGTGTAAACCCAGGAATGAATTCAGTATAACCTGGGACAAATTGAGAACCTGGAACCAGTGCATCCTTTTTATGCACTGTTATTTGTGTTAACTTAGGAACCTATGTCTCAGGAAACCTGAGAGACTCTGAACCATGGGATGTGAGAGTTCAGCTCATTCTTAGTAATGCTGAGGAATGACTCATGAAGTTCCCAGTTTAGGATTGGTTGGTCGACCATGGTTATCCAAGAACCTGCAGTAGGATTACCAGGTTAGTCTAAGGTATGAGTTTTTGCATTGAAACAGAACACTAGAAGTAGGTTTTCCTAATTACTAGTTAAGGATGATTCCCATGCATTACTCTAGCCAGACAAGAATTCAGTATATGTGTTTCCTGAAGCAATGATGGGAGATTTTGGACTGTTGGCAAGGAATCGATTTGTAGGCAAGATTCATGTTAAGTTTAAGACCATTTAACTGTTGGTTCTAAACTAGAAATCCTCATCTTCTAAGAATTTCCATTCATTTCTTGAATTAAGACTTTTGTTTCACTCTTACCTAGAAGTATTCATGAAGGCTGTCATATAGAATTGATAGGTTTAATCCTTAACTTTGGGTTGGACTAAATACTAAATCTTGCAATAACCATATCATGTGTTTAGTTTATTTAAGTTTCTTGCTAGTCTAGGATATAGTGAGTATTATTTTGATACTCTACAGGAAACCATAGAAACTAAGGTTATATTAGGAATATATTTGTGAATAGAATCTTGTGAAACCAATTAGAATTAGCTGTTTATTAACCAACTTGTACACATCCTTATTACATACAGGAGGGCATCCTGTTTCCTTGGTTACTTGTACTTTCCTGGAGCAATACAAGTACACTCTACGGTTTTGTGCTTTTCATTATATATCCTATGCTTCCTTGATTGACACGATTGCAACACGTCATGTACTTTCTGGTGCTCATGTTATCTTGTTCTTATTACTTGTATCTGGGGTGGGGAAATATACTATCTATGTGACCAATCCCAAGAAACAACTCAGGTGTGTTTAGCTTAGACCCCGTATCGTGCATGCGGGTCCTAAGCCGCCCATTCATGTGCTTACCCTAGTCGGTCACATATTTAGTTATATTTCAAATATAGTACACACATGTTCAGGAAATATACCTTGTACTTATTTCCTGTGATTCTATGATATCATGTTCTTTCAGGTGCTTACATATCATGTTCTTTCATGTTCTTACATACCATGTTCTTTCATGTACTTTACACTGTTTCTTTCATGTACTTATTCACCTGTTCTTTTCTGTACTTTCCATGTTCCCTTGTACTTTCATATCATGATGTCTTGTTCATTACCTAGAATTGTACTTGCTCCGCTCCTGAATAGGATATGTTGCAGGTGAGATGGAGGCCTTGTGCGACACTTACTATGGTCAGGATATTGCTTTCCCTGCTGAGCCAGCTGGAGCTGCTTGTGACCTAGAGGCTGCAGAAGCCTAGAGCTTCCATTAGTATTTCCTATTATTTTCCATGTATTGAGACTAGCAGACTCTTTCATTAGTTTGAATGTAATAATTCAGATATTGTACTTTACTCTGGTTGGGACACATTTATATAGATGCTGTGATTTCATTCATGTTCATATTATCTGGTTAGTTTCCCTAGATTGGTACAACTTACTTTGTTGTGTCTAACAACAAAGGCTGGGCGTGTTCGACTCATATCCGGTTATTCGGGAGCGGGTCGTGACATGTTTTTAGTGGTGGCCCATGCAGGTCAAGCCTAATGGTACCTAGGTCTTAGTGTATTATTGGGGGACTTGAATTACACTAGAGAAACTTGATCACAGCATAGGAAAATCGGAAAATAAAGGTATATCAGGTTTATCAAGTTTTTCAGGTGCTTTATTATTATAAAACATTGTTTGTTAGGTTTTAGGGTTTGTCATTCAACAAGTTTTCTTTTTATGTAGATGGTCACTACGAGGAAGACCGCAGATCAGCCTATAGTTGCAGGCAGTTTTGGAGTTACAGGCGGCACGGAGCAGCCCGCACTCGATATTCCGGCAGATCAGCTTCCGTCGGCACCTCCTATTTTTCCGTTGCTGCCTCCGACGATGACATTTGACGGCACCCAGGTGATGGAGATGTTTTAGCGCTTTCTGGAGGCCCAGAACCATCAGGCAGCGCAGTTCAGAGCGTCTGTCGTCGACGCGCTGAAGACCAGAGAGCCGGCAGCACCAGCTCCAGCACCGGTAGCACCTCCAGTACCGCGAGGACCGAGACCAGAAACAAAAAAGGATTACCAGAATCTTTGCCCGATGGACTTCTGGGGCGACGAGGGGATCATCTATACAGATGAATGGCTGGAAAATGCAGAGAGAACCTTGACCATGGCGAACATTCCAGAGGACCAGAAGGTGTCAGTGGCTAGCATGCGACTCTTTGACTTGGCCAGAGCTTGGTACCGGGAGGACCCCCAGTTGACGGAGCCCCGAGTGTCTTGGACAGTTTTCAAAATACTGTTCAAGAAGAAGTTCTTTCCAGAGGTGGAGCGTGATGAGCTGAGGATACAGTTCGAGGCGCAGCAGCAGAGAACGATGACGGTTGCGCAGTACACTTTGGAGTTTACCAGACTCAGCAGGTTCGCTGAGAACCTGATTAGAGAGCCAGAGGACAGAGCATGGAGATTCAAGAAGGGTCTCACCAGAGAGCTGCGACACGCAGTGGCGATCAGTCAGGCGACGAGGTATGCAAGCATTCTGAAGATTGCTCAGTCTGTAGAAAAGGAGGCGGACCCAAGACTGAAGAGGGACCGAGTCGTGGGCATCAGCAGTCTCCAGGCACCAGTGAAGAGGGTTCAGACTCAGACCCAGGCGAGGCCGTACCAGCAGCAGCATCACCGTCAGATCAGAGCTCCAGCACATCAGCATCAGAGACAGCATCTGGCGACCAATTGTGCTTTTTGTCAATACCCCGGACACCATATCGACGAGTGCCGTAAGAGGTTGGGACTTTGCCTCTTCTGTGGATCCGATGCACATCAGATGAAGGACTGCGCTCAGGCTACAGCTAGACTAGCAGGAGGACGAGGAGCTGGAGGACCACCGGTTGTACCACCCAGAGCATTGCCTACTGCACCCCAGAGAGGAGGAGCTCTACCACCCAGCAGCAGAGGTTTGTACAGCACCAGCAGCAACAGAGAGGAGGAGCAGAGCAGGGACGTACTTACATCATAGCTGCGGTTGAGGAGGACGAGGCAGTGCCAGATGTGATCACAGGTTCTATACTTCTACATTCTTTCCCTGCCATTGTATTGTTTGATTCTGGAGCCACGCATAGCTTTGTATCATATGTGTTTCTGCATAGACACGACTTCACACCCAAGCCCACTGGACAGAACTGTCAGATCATGACAGGAGGAGGGTCAGTGCCAGTAAGTGAGATGGTGGAATGCCCTATCACTATTGCTGGAAGGGAGATTCGAGCTCGACTTCTAGTGATGCCATTGCCCGGATTTGACGTAGTCCTCGGCATCGACTGGATGAGCGAGCAGTTTGCCGTAATAGACTGCCATGAAGGGAAGGTGATCTTCAGCCCGCCAGGAGTTCTACTGTAATGCCTGTGGTTCGTGTTACGTTTCTGGAATACGTATACGTATTTATTCTTGTATTGCATGATTTTCTTGCTTAATTTCCTCCCTGGGCTTGGTTTATTCTTGGTTTGGGTTGGCTTGGTTCGGTTTGGGATTGCTCTTAGTTCATCATGAACCAAGGGGTGAACCCCCTACCTACCACCGCCACTCATATTAATTACCTATTCTTCTTCTCTCTCTTCATTAATCTCTTCTTCTTCTTCCATTTACTCCCTTCACCTACCAGAGAGAGGGAGAGAGAGGTCTAGGCAAGTGTAACTTGCTTCCACAAGAGAGCCTATTTTTATTATTCCATTAGCTTCTCCTCATATTTCTAAGACACATTAGAACTTGTCATTTTCCATTTTGAGGCTTTAAATTTTATAGATCTAGAAATTAGTTATTTTCGGATTTTGGCAGTTTTGATCTATCAAACTTCTTTGTTTTCAAGTTTTGATAGTTCCATGTTGTAGAGAATTTTATTCTACCCAATTTTGACCTTTGAAAAGTAGGATTCGGACTTATTTTGACCAAGTTATGGACTTTTGAAGCTTTGGGTTCGAACCATGGAGTTCTTGCTGATTTGGAGAAGACAGTGAGCAGTGTGCGAGCTTTTTAGCTTGCGTCATTGAGCTGCGCGCTGTTTAGCACAGCGCAGTCTGACGCATACGCTGTCTTGTGGAAGCGTATGTCTTGCATACGCTGACTTGATAAGGAGTCGTATGGACCTCATACGCTGCCTTGAAGAGGAGTCATATGGAGTCCATACGCTGCCTTTTGGAGATGTATGTCTTGTGCAGCCTGACTTGAGCGTAGCCTGACTTGAGCGTAGCCTGACAGGAGCGTAGCCTGACTCGAGCGTAGCCTGACTTGAGCGCAGCCTGACTTGAGCACAGTCTGACTCAGGCACAACCTGAGGTTTAGGCGCAACTGGACCTGACCCTACTTACCCTGGATCTTTTATGGCCCTGTATATTGATATTTTATTAGATATTTAACGTCCATTTTATATCCTTACACCTTTTGTCCTGAACTTGATAATCACGAATTTACTTGATATGTTTGGAATTGAAAACTGAGCATGACGTGATAGTGACCCGTAGTGGTGCACTCATGACATAATAACCTGACATGACCTGATAGTGGTCCGTCGTGGCGCACTCCTGACAAGTACACTTGGCATGATAACCTGACATGATTATCTCGAATAGCTGTTGCGACGGCTACCTGACATGACGTGACCTGTATAATTAATCTGGACATCGTGGGCGATTGTGTTTGTATAAATAAACCAGTCCTGTCTTGCATCATGTCTAGGACATGGACTCCTGAGTACCACGGTCAGGAGTACCTACTAAAATGGACTAAGGCTAATAACTAGATTAATACATTAGTCATGACGAGATTTCCTAGCTACAGGCAATCCCGTTACCTGGGCACGCCTTGGGATCTGTAGCCTGCCGTCGAGTAGGGCACATTTCTATCACACTGTCATTTGTTGCACCCTTCAAGCTACCTAAGGGTACATTCGTTTCCTGGACGATGTACCCACCTGAATTCAACTCTAATCTTTTAACCCGGGTAACCTGGATGGTCTGCAGGGCTTGTGGCTGTGGAATAATCTTACTGCATCTTATTAGTAATTAGGCTTGTGACAACCCTAGTTAGTTAAAGTATCAAGCCGTAATTCTTGCTTGGCCGTGAAGTGATTGGACGGAGTCTAACCAGTCTAGTCTTGCCCTGATCCTGTTCCAGATTATTGAATGACCAGAATGCTTCTATTTATTTTATCGATAAATGGTGAGAATTCTAAGTCCTGTTCAGACGAAGGGTTACAACCCCGGTCCTTGTTTGGTTTATGGGTTGTAACCTGGTTATCTGAATAGTTCCATGGTTATCTCGTCGTATATCATCCTGGTATATTTTCTTTATTTCCAGTTCTTACTTTTATTTATATATTGTGCTGATTGCTGGTTTTAGTTCTTAAGTGAAGCCTCCTTTGTGGCACTTGCTCTTTCTGGGGTCTGACCCAGCTGGTTTTGTGTGGTCAGATTTCGGAGCAGCTCCAGAGGATCTACCGACCTTCCTGCCAGATGGTGAACACTAGAAGGAATCCCGGCAACGAGTGGGTTTATTTTGCTCTCCCACTCCCTTGTAAAAATATTCTTTTGAGGCATTTAGCCGGCGAGCACCTGTTTAGCTCGATTGCACTTACTTACTGTCTGCCTACGGGCTGTAACATGATTAACATATCCTAGGGTTGATCATGTATGACTAAACTCTTGCCAGTCCTGACATTTTATAACGACTAGCTTCATGATCAACTGAATATGTAATGTTTGGGACGCCTTACTATTGTATATTTAATGATCATACATCTTGTGACTTTTACTTACTTGTTTGTGATTGAGACACTAGGCTTGTTCATGACCTTAAGAGACTGTTGGCTTGTAGATAAACCCTCATGTATCTAGACAGCCGTGACCGTATAGCGAGATGGATTCCATTTCATATACGTAGCTGGCTATGTCTGCCCCCCGCTCTCCAGTATTCTGGTTATGGGGCGTGACATGGTTTAAGTGGTTGCCCATGCAGGTCTTCTGAATCAAGATATGTGAGGGTTTACCGAATAGATGTCTCAATCAGTATTCGTCCTTGATCTCTGCTCGTATCTTCTGAATCCCTGGATTCTTGTCCTGATCATATGCTTGTATCGTTGATCTATCCTGGTCCTATCTTATTGTTCCCTATGTCGTCTTCTTCAGCGGCATTGTTCGTGGTCCTACCGACCAGCAAGGCGAAGCACCTTCCGCGGACCAGCAGCAACCTGGAGATCAAGCCCAGCATTCCGGAGTAGCCTCCAGAGTCGTGCCTTCTGGCGGAGAGCCACCAGTCCAGCCAGTTCAACCTGTAGAACATGATGACAGCACTTTGGTAGGACTCGTCAGGACCTTGATAGCTTCCCAAGACCGGCATGGAGATGCCTTGCACCAGGCAGTGACGGATGCTTTGACCCGGGATGGTCATCAGGGTAACAACGCGGCCAACAACTTCAAGCGCTTGAACCCTCCATTCTTCGACGGTAGTGAAGATGCTTTCGCAGCAGATGCATGGCTTCAGGACACAGAGGTGATTCTAGAAGCAGCCAGGACCCCAGAGAACGAGAAGGTGGCCGTTGTGCGCCTGCAGTTGTTAGATCTTGCCCGCAGCTGGTGGGCAGCGCAGGCCGTTGGATTAGCAACACCCATTGCTTGGGCAGTATTCAGAGAGAGATTCTAGACCAAGTATTTCGATGCCGTGGCTCGGTATGATCTGCAGACGAGGTTTACCAATCTGAAGCAAAGAGGCAGGACGATCCACGGATATACGGTCGAGTTTTCCAGACTCAGTCGGTTTGTTCCCACTTTGGTGGCAACCGAGTATGATAGAGCCTAGCGGTTCAAGCAGGGACTTCACCTAGAGATCTTGTTGGCAGTTGAGCAGTTTTAGCATCAGACTTTTGATGTAGTCTTGAAAGCAGCCTGGAGGCATGAGTATACCTCCTAGAGGATTGTGGATAGGGCCGGAGGTCGGAAGAGATCTCACGGCCAGATGAATCAGTCTTCAGTACCGGCCCCGGCAGCCAGGGCTTTGACTATTGGAGCTCCGAAGCGAGCGGCCTCAGTAACGTCGATTCAGCATTCAACTCTGATGCACCATCAGCAGCAGAAGCAGAAGCAATCTTCCGCAGTGGGTTATTCTCATTGTGGGAAGCCAGGCCATGTGGTGGCAGAATGTTGCAGGGCACAGGGATTGTGTCTGGCTTGTGGAGCACCAGACCATAGGGTTGGATCCTGCCCGAATAGGGGTGGTTCATCATCGTCCAACCTTTCTAGCACTTCGGTGAGAGGACCAGCTCCGGTCTAGCAGAAGCAGTATCCATTGCCGAGGCCCTTGCCGCCTCAGACCCAAGTGTTCCAGCAGCAGAACCCCCAGCAGTATGCACAAGTCCAAGCCCAGAGTCAGAGCAGGCAGCGAGGATTTCAGCAGAGGGGACCAGCACCCCGAGGGCACGGTCAGGCTATGGTGATGACCGTGGAGGAAGGATTGGCACCAGGAGAGGTAGTGGCAGGTACTATTCTCGTCAACTCCTTTCCAGCTTCAGCTTTATTTGATTCTGGTACATCACATTCATTTATGTCTGTACGATTCGCGACACGGGTAGGATTGGAGCCCGAGTCATTATCAGTAAGGCTTAATATACTTTCTGGTAACGAACTTGTGGGAGTAGATAGAGTGTTTTCCTCGTGTCGGATCATAGTTAGCGGTAGAGAATTTCCTGCTAGATTGAAAGAGTTCCCGATGGCCGATTATAATGTGGTCCTAGGGATAGATTGGTTGAGGAACCAGTATGCTAGGATAGACTGCCACATTGGCAGGGTTGTTTTTAGCATTCAGGCGAGCCGGAGTTTTCTTTCTCCCGAGGCAAAGTTGAGTCATCTCCTCCAGTATTGCGGATGGCAGTAGCAGCAGTTCAGTTGCCCAAGATAGTCGAGGAGTTTCCAGATGTTTTCCCAAAAGAACTTCCAGGTATGCCTCCGGAGCGGAAGATCGAGTTCACTATAGACTTGGTTCCCGGGACAGCCCTAGTGTCAGAGAGAGTCTACAGGATGGCACCGTCAGAGTTGCAGATATTGTACAAGATGATTGAAGAACTTAGAACCAAGGGATTCATTCGTGCTAGTGGATCGCCTTGGGGAGCCCCGATGCTTCTTGTGAAAAAGAAGGATGGTACGTCCAGGTTATGTGTTGATTATCGTACCTTGAACTCAGTGACAATCAAGAACAGATACCCTCTTCCGAGAATAGATGACTTGTTTGATCAACTCAAGGGGGCTTCAGTATTCTCGAAGATTGATTTGCGCACAGGTTATCATCAGATCAGAGTCAGAGAGCAGGACATCCCGAAGACAGCTTTTAGATCGAGGTATGGGCATTGGGAATTCCTTGTTATGCCTTTTGGAGCAACCAATGTGCCGGCAGTATTCATGGACCTCATGAATCGTATCTTCATGCCTTACTTGGATCAGTTTATGATTGTGTTCTTGGATGACATTCTGGTCTACAGCAAGAATGAGGCGGAGCATGAGCAGCATCTCCGTATAGTTTTTTAGATCCTCAGAGAGCACCAGTTATATGCCAAGTTCAGTAAATGCGAGTTCTGGCTCGATCGCATTTCGTACTTGGGTCATATCATCACTCGAGGAGGAGTAGAAGTAGATCCCCAGAAGATTGTGGCTATTGAGTCATGGCCAGTGTCCAGCACAGTTGTAGAGGTTCGTAGTTTTCTTGGATTGGCCGGCTACTACCGGCGGTTTGTTTCGGATTTTGCTCGAATTTTAGCGCCATTGACGCAGTTGACCCGCAAGGATGCGCAGTTTGCTTGGACAGCAGAATGTCAGAGTTCTTTTGAGCAGTTGAAGCGAGGCCTGATAACAGCTCCTATTCTCACGCTTCCAGATGGGACCGAAGGATTCTCAGTGTACTGTGATTCTTCAGACAGAGGTTTAGGATGTGTTCTGATGCAGTATGGGAAGGTAATAGCTTATGCGTCACGACAACTTGGTGATCATGAGAGGAATTACCCAACCCATGACTTGGAGCTGACAGCAGTGGTGTTTGTACTTAAGTTGTGGAGGCACTACTTGTATGGAGACAGGGTGGAGATTTTCACTGACCACAAGAGCCTGAAGTATGTTTTCACCTAGAAGGATCTTAACATGCGTCAGAGAAGGTGGCTGGAGCTTCTTGTGGATTATGATGTCAACCTGCAGTATCATCCTGGGAAGGCCAATGTTATTACGGATGCATTGAGCAGGAGAGCGGGAGTTTATTTTCTAACAGCACAACCAGAGCTGTTAGCAGATCTTCAGAAGATGGGTATTGAAGTTGTTCTCCCTTCCAGTGTGGCCTTGATGGCCAGTATGCAAGTTCAATCCACTATAGTCGAGAGGATCCGGATGGCGCAGTCGGCAGATTCCAAGCTTCAGCGACTCAGAGCAGAGTGTGAGGCAGGACGAAGACCAGAGTTATGCATTCATGAGGATGGTACACTTCGATATGGTAAGCGTCTTTGTGTACCCAGCAGAGATATCCGACAGGAGATCATGTCAGAAGCGCACAGTTTACAGTATTTCATCTATTTCGACAGTACGAAGATGTACCGTGATATCCGATAACATTTCTGGTGGAATGGCATGAAGCGGGAGATAGCTCGGTTTGTCTCTCGGTGTTTGGTTTGCCAACAAGTTAAAGCCGAACATCAGAGATCGGCTGGACTTCTTCAGCCCTTACCGATTCCAGAATAGAAGTGGGAGCATGTGACCATGGATTTTGTGACTGGACTACCTAGATCCCCAGCTGGTAGAGATGCTATCGGGGTTATAGTTGACAGGCTCACGAAAGTGGCTCACTTTCTTCCATTCAGAGTTGGTCAGTCGACGACTCAGTTAGCAGAGATGTACCTCAGGCAGATTGTCAGATTGCACAGTGTGCCAGTCAGTATCACCTCGGACCGAGATTCAAGATTTATGTCGCACTTTTGGCATAGCTTGCAAGAGAGTTTGGGAACTCATCTCCAGTTCAGTTCAGTATATCACCCGCAGACAGATGGCCAGTCGGAGCGCACGATCCAGACTCTTGAAGACATGTTGCGGTCTTGCACACTTGACTTCGGTGTTTCATGGGAAGATCACTTGTACCTGGTAGAATTCTCATACAACAACAATTTCCAGGCCAGTATCCAGATGGCACCGTTCGAGGCACTGTATGGTAGAAAGTGCAGATCCCCGCTAGCCTGGGATGATGTTGGAGAGAAACAAATACTCGGTCCAGAAATGATTGCCCAGACAGTTGAAGTGGTCAGGCGAGTCAGAGATCATCTTCGAGTTGCCCAAGATCGCCAGCGCCATTGGGCCGATTCTCATCGGCGCCCTCTCGAGTTTTCGGTCGACGATCATGTATTCCTGAGGATTTCGCCTAACCGTGGCGTCATTCGTTTCGGCGTACGGGGCAAGCTTAGTCCTAGGTATATAGGACCGTTTGACATTCTGGAGCGAGTAGGAGATGTATCCTATCGTCTCGCTCTTCCACCGTCGCTAAGCGAGGTGCATGATGTGTTCCATGTATCCCAATTACGACGGTATATCCCGGACCCGAGCCACATCCTGGATCATTCGGAATTGGTTGTTGGTACCAACCTTTCGTATGAGGAGAGGCCCGTGTCTATATTGGACCGGAGAGAGAAGATCCTCAAGAACAAGACTATCAAGTTAGTCCGAGTAGCTTGGGGTCATCACTCTTTGGAGGAGTCAATGTGGAAGTGTGAGGATGATATCCGATCGCGATATCCCGAATTGTTTGACTCGTGAGGTATAATGTCTTTCTTATGCCTCATGCATTCGATTTCTTGCTTGAATGAGTGATTGTCTGCCTAGTTATAGCTTGCATGTGATTAATGTAGCTTGTCATTGCTCCTCTAGCCTCTTGATTAAATTTCGAGGACGAAATTCTTTTAAGGTGGGTAGAGTTGTAATGCCTGTGGTTCGTGTTACGTATTTCTGGAATACGTGTACGTATTTATTCTTTTATTGCATAATTTTCTTGCTTAATTTCCTCCCTGGGCTTGGTTTATTCTTGGTTTGGGTTGGCTTGGTTCGGTTTGGGATTGCTCTTGGTTCATCATGAACCAAGGGGTGAACCCCCTACCTACCACCACCACTCATATTTATTACCTATTCTTCTTCTCTCTCTTCATTAATCTCTTCTTCTTCTTCTTCCATTTACTCCCTTCACCTACCAGAGAGAGGGAGAGAGAGGTCTAGGCAAGTGCAACTTGCTTCCACAAGAGAGCCTATTTTTATTGTTCCATTAGCTTCTCCTCATGTTTCTAAGACACATTAGAACTTGTCATTTTCCATTTTGAGGCTTTAAATTTTATAGATCTAGAAATTAGTTATTTTCGGATTTTGGTGATTTTGATCTATCAAACTTCTTTGTTTTCAAGTTTTGATGGTTCCATGTTGTAGAGAATTTTATTCTACCCAATTTTGACCTTTGAAAAGTGGGATTCGGACTTATTTTGACCAAGTTATGGACTTTTGAAGCTTTGGGTTCAAACCATGGAGTTTTTGCTGATTTGGAGAAGACAGTGAGCAGTGCGCGAGCTTTTTAGCTTGCGCCACTGAGCTACGCGCACTCTTTAGCGCAGCGCAGTCTGACACATACGCTGTCTTTTGGAAGCATATGTCTTGCTTACGCTGACTTGACACGGAGTCGTATGGACCTCATACGTTGCCTTGAAGAGGAGTCGTATGGAGTCCATATGCTGCCTTTTGGAGACGTATGTCTTGCGCAGCCTCACTTGAGCGTAGTCTGACTTGAGCGTGGCCTGACTTGAGCGTAGCCTGACTCGAGCGCAGCCTGACTTGAGCGTAGCCTGACTTGAGCACAGTCTGACTTAGGCGCAACCTGAGGTTTAGGCGCAACTGGATCACCCTACTTACCCTGGATCTTCTATGGCCCTGTATATTGATATTTTATTAGATATTTAACGTCCATTTTATATCCTTACGCCTTTTGTCCTGAACTTGATAATCACGAATTTACTTGATATGTTTGGAATTGATAACTGAGCATAACGTGATAGTGACCCATAGTGGTGCACTCATGACATAATAACCTGACATGACCTGATAGTGGCCTATCGTGGTGCACTCCTGACAAGTACACTTGGCATGATAACCTGACATGATTATCTCGAATAGCTGTTGCGACGGCTACCTGACATGACGTGACCTGTATAATTAATCTGGACACCGTGGGCGATTGTGTTTGTATAAATAAACCAGTCCTGTCTTGCATCATGTCTAGGACATGGACTCCTGAGTACCACGGTCAGGAGTACCTACTAAAATGGACTAAGGCTAATAACTAGATTAATACATTAGTCATGACAAGATTTTCCAGCTACAGGCAATCCCGTTACCTGGGCACGCCTTGGGATCTGGAGCCTGCCGTCGAGTAGGGCACATTTCTAGCACACTGTCATTTGTTGCACCCTTCAAGCTACCTAAGGGTACATTCGTTTCCTGGACGATGTACCCACCTGAATTCAACTCTAATCTTTTAACCCGGGTAACCTGGATGGTCTGCAGGGCTTGTGGCTGTGGAATAATCTTACTGCATCTTATTAGTAATTAGGCTTGTGACAACCCTAGTTAGTTAAAGTATCAAGCCGTAATTTTTGCTTGGCCGTGAAGTGATTGGACGGAGTCTAACCAGTCTAGTCTTGCCCTGATCCTGTTCCAGATTATTGAATGACCAGAATGCTTGTATTTATTTTACCGATAAATGGTGAGAATTCCAAGTCCTGTTCAGACGAAGGGTTACAACCCCGGTCCTTGTTTGGTTTACGGTTGTAACCTGGTTATCTGAATAGTTCCATGGTTATCTCGTCGTATATCATCCTGCTGTATTTTTTTTATTTCCAGTTCTTACTTTTATTTATATCTTGTGCTGATTGCTGGTTTTAGTTCTTAAGTGAAGCCTCCTTTGTGGCACTTGCTCTTTCTGGGGTCTGACCCAGCTGGTTTTGTGTGGCCAGATTTCGGAGCAGCTCCAGAGGATCTACCGACCTTCCTGCCAGATGGTGAACACTAGAAGGAATCCCGGTAACGAGTGGGTTTTATTTTGCTCTCCCACTCCCTTGTAAAAATATTCTTTTGAGGCGTTTAGCCGACGAGCACCTGTTTAGCTCGATTGCACTTACTTACTGTCTGCCTACGGACTGTAACCTGATTAACAGATCCTAAGGTTGATCATGTATGACTAAACTCTTGCTAGTCCTGACATTTTGTAACGACTAGCTTCATGATCAACTGAATATGTAATGTATGGGATGCCTTACTATTGTATATTTAATGATCATACATCTTGTGACTTTTACTTACTTGCTTGTGATTGAGACACTAGGCTTGTTCATGACCTTAAGAGACTGTTGGCTTGTAGATAAACCCTCATGTATCTAGACAGCCGTGACCGTATAGCGAGATGGTTTCCATTTCATATATGTAGCTGGCTATGTCTGCCCCCCGCTCTCCAGTATTCTGGTTATGGGGCGTGACATCTACCGTTTGAGATCAGCAGACAAGTTGCAGAGAGGCCAGAGGGAGTCTACTTCGGAGCTGTTGCAGAAGACCAGGAGTTGCCGCATCCCCTTATCGTGGAGTTTCTTGACGACTTTCCCGAGAAGCTGCCAGGATTGCCGCCAGATCGAGATATGGAGTTCAGTATCGACCTATTGTCCGGATCAGTGTCGAAGTCCCAGCATTGTTACAAGATCAACCCAAAGGAAGCTGCAGAGTTGAAGGCGCAGATTGATGAGCTGGAGGGCAAAGGTTTTATTCGGTCCAGTGCTTCACCTTGGGGAGTATCGGTAATTTTTGTGCCCAAGAAGGATGGGACGGTGAGGATGTGCATTGACTACCATGCACTCAACAATATCACCATCAAGAATAGATACCCTTTGCCACGGATTGATGAGCTGTTTGACCAGCTTAGTGGAGCGAAGGTCTTTTCTAAGATTGATCTTCGGTCGAGGTACCACCAGATGAAGGTTCGGGAGCAAGATATTCCGAAGACAGCCTTCAACACTCGATACGGCCAGTATGAGTTCCTGGTGATGCCGTTCAGACTCACCAATGCCCCAGCTGTGTTTATGAACCTGATGAATAAGGTTTTCCACAAGTATTTGGATAAGTTTGTCGTAGTCTTTATTGACGACATTCTGATCTATTCGAAGACGGAGGAGGAGAATGTAGAGCACCTGCAAATTATTTTAGAGATTCTGCGGAAAGAGAAGCTGTATGGAAAACTCTCGAAATGTGAGTTATTTTTGGACTGAGTGGAGTTTTTGGGGCACGTAGTGACTAGAGAGGGGATTTCTGTGGATCCCAAGAAGATTAAAGCAGTGGAAGCATGGGCACCTCCCAAGTCGGTAGCAAAGATTCGTAGTTTCCTGGGACTAGCAGGATACTATAGGAAGTTCGTGAAGGACTTCGCCAGGATAGCAGAGCCTATGACGAAGCTTACACGGAAGGACGAGGAGTTCATCTGGAGCGACGCCTTCCAGACAACATTTGAAGAATTGAAGAGAAGACTCACAACGGCACCGGTTCTAGCTTTACCATCGGGATCAGGAGGATTCGTCATCTACAACGATGCTTCAGGAAAAGGCTTGGGATGTGTGCTGGAGCAGAACAAGAAGGTTATAGCGTATGCTTCTAGACAGTTGAGGCCCCATGAGAAGAATTATCCTACACATGACTTGGAGCTTACAGCAGTCATATTTGCCCTAAAACTGTGGAAGCATTACCTATATGGAGAGAGAGTAGACATCTTCACGGACCACAAAAGCCTGAAGTATGTCTTTACTCAGAAGGAGCTGAATATGAGGCAGCGCAGATGGCTGGAACTCATGAAGGATTTCGACATCAGTCTGCAGTACCATCCGGGGAAGGCGAATGTGGTTGCGGACGCTCTCAGTCGATATCCTATTGCTATATATCTCACCATGGACCGACATCTCTTGGAGGATCTTGAGAGCCTTGGGATTGAGGTTGTTCTGCCAGGATATGGAGTACAGATGATGCACATGCAGATACAGTCGGGGTTGTTAGAGAAGATTAAGGAGGCCCAGATTCTTGACGTAGGACTCCAATGTCTTAGATCTCAGGCGGAGACAGGACTGCTCGACGACTTCACCATTACGGAGGACGGAACCTTGAGGCACGGGAGCCAGCTGTGTGTGCCCAAGGACTTGCGGGAGGAGGTGATGCAAGAGGCCCACCAGTCGCAGTATTCGATACATCCTGGGTCTACCAAGATGTACAAGGATCTGCGGGAGTATGTTTGGTGGTATGGGATGAAGAGAGAGGTTGCCAGATTTGTTTCCAGATGCCTTGTGTGCCAGCAAGTCAAGGCAGAGCGCCAGATACCAGCAGGACTACTCCAGCCTTTACCTATTCCGGAATGGAAGTGGGAGCACTTTACCATAGACTTCGTCTCTGGATTGCCGCATACTCCTAGTGGCAAGGACGCTATTTGGGTGATCGTGGACAGATTGACGAAGTCTTCTCATTTTATTCCGTTCAAGGTTGGGCTGTCGACCGAAAAGCTTGCAGACCTCTACATGCGTCAGATCGCGAGGATTCACGGGATACCGGTTAGCATCATTTCAGATCGAGACAGCCGATTCACATCACACTTCTGGAGGAGTCTACAGCAGAGCTTGGGATCACAGTTAAAGTTCAGCACAGCCTATCATCCACAGACTGACGAACAGTCTGAGAGGACCATTCAGACCTTGGAGGACATGCTGCGGGTTTGCGCACTCGACTTTGGCAGATCGTGGGAGGACCATTTACACCTTGTGGAGTTTACCTATAACAACAGTTATCAGGCTAGCATCGAGATGACTCCATTCGAGGCGCTGTATGGACAGAGATGTCGCACGTCGTTATCTTGGGACGACGTTGGCGAGAGAGCTTTGCTTGGGCCAGAGATGGTGGTAGACTCAGCTGAGAAAGTTAGACTGATCCGGGAGCGTATCAGAGTTGCACAGGATCGACAGAAGCACTGGACGGACAGCAGCAGACGGATACTTGAGTTCGAGGTTGGAGTCAGAGTATTCCTGAAGATCTCACCGACTAGGGGCGTCATCAGGTTCGGCAGAGACGGGAAGCTCAGTCCGAGATTCATCAGACCTTTCGACGTGACGGCACGGATTGGCGAGGTGGCATTATCGACTAGCGCTTCCAGCTAGATTGGAGAGAGTACACGATATTTTCCACGTATCCCAGCTTCGACGATACATTCCAGACCTGAGCCATGTGGTGGACTATTCCGAGCTGGAGGTGGGCCCGAGATTGACTTACGAGGAGCAGCCAGTAGAGATCTTAGACCGGAGAGAGAAGCGTCTGCGGAACCAGACCATTCCTCTTGTCCGTGTCATGTGGAGACACCACTCTCCGGGAGAGTCCACATGGGAGCGCGAGGATGAGATGCGAGAGCGCTACCCTACATTGTTCATTTGATTGTATTCTTGTATTTTGAATTTCCAAGTTTCAATAAATAATTCGGGTGTTTCGTAAAAATCAATTTTGAGCTATATCCGAATTTCGAGGACGAAATTTTTTAAGGGGGAGAGATTTGTAACTCCACTTTTCTAAAATATGGTAGAATTTAAAATTTTATATCAAGTAATGATTTGGGAATATTTTTTATATAGCATAGGGAAGTTATATTTTCATTTCATGATCATCAAATAATTCTTGGGCTTAAACTCATTAAACCTATTTGATTTGGGCCAAGCTGCCAGCCCAAATTAATCCCTTTAACCCAACCCTTTGTTTAGCCTAAGTTCCTACTCTCCTAAAGGAATTCCTGGCAGCTTTCGATTTTGAAATTTTCTCAACGGCCACGGGAGAGGCCATGTGCATCACTCCTCCTTCCTAACAACCTTGTCAGAGAATTTCCCGCCAGTAGGATAGCCTGCCCCTCACGCTAGCAATCACCTATTTAAGACCCTTCTCTCCCACTGATTACTGAACATTTTCTCCACAGCTTCATCTTCCCCAAAGCGTTGATCCAATCGGCTATGGCAGAGTGTTCTGAGGATCGACCATTGCAAATGGCAGAGCAAGATCAGTAGGTAATTTCCCTGATCTTCTTGTCTCTTTGATCATTCTGATCATTCTGAAATTTTAGCTTGATCAATCAATGATTCGATCTTTTTAGTTCTTCTTGGATCCATTCATTCGACTCGATCAAGAGAAGAATAGATCGGACAATAAATCATTGATTCGATCATTCTTTCCAACAATCCTTCATTTTGGGATTCAGTAACGCCTGATCACAAGGTGTTTGTTTATTTTTCTCCATGAATCAGTCGACCCTTCACAAACTCAACTAGGAATAATTGATCGTCCCTTGCGTTCTTCTGATCCAGATCTACACTTCCAGTTCTAGCAGACACTACAGGTATATTTTCCCAAAACATATTCCTGATCTCGAATTTTAATTTAATTTGGTTATAATGCTGATGATGTAGGCAGTGACATTAGAAAATTAGGATAGACTCTACTTGTTGTGATTGTTCAGTAAAGTACTATGGATATTCATTTGAATGTCATGTTCATGATTAGTTATATCTGATTGTGGCAAGCACTTATGGAATTAATGGCAAGTAGTATCTGTATTTAAGGGCAAATGGTCTCGAGTTATCCTATTAAAGGATTGGCAATATTATGTGATTTCCATGGCATTTTATTGTGATCCTCATAAGAATGCTATTGTTGATAACATTCTATAGCGGGGACACCTGAATGCTATAGAAAAGCTGCTATCGTAGGCCCTATTTCTTGTAGTCGACTGATATGTAAATTTCAAATAAGTTTGTATATGAATTCAAATAGGACTGATTAAAGAGTATTATTCTGACTGATTATGTATTCCTGTCTATTCTAGGCTAGGGTGATGTCCTGATTTAGGACTGCAATGTATCCACTGACACTGGACTGATTTCTATCATGTCCTGTTAGAAATGAACATTCCTGGAGGACTGAACTGAAATCCTGTTCATTAGAAGTTATATATTTGGTTAGTTGCATGAAGAGGGATTTACATGGTGGAACTAATATGGCATTTGGGAACTGAATCAAAGGTTCTTGATTAGAATCGATTTTGTCCCATGTTCTGTTTCGACTGAACTAATTAAACTCAGTTTTGGGTTTATACTTGGTTTCATGGGAATGAGTGGTGAAGTTTCATAGAGCTTTTGTTTAGATAATTTTCTGTGTAATGCATTCTGTTAAATCAAGGTAGAGTAGGCCTGTATGCCATCTCAGGAAATCTGAGATTTGTATTATGATTTTCCTAGAAGCTATAGCCTGGAAATCCAGTATTATCCTGAGATTCATATGGTTGAATGGCAAATTGAGCTAGGTTGCAATGACAGTAAGGAATGCATAATGATATATTCCTGTGTAAATTATTTTCCTATTTAGAATTTAACCAGTTGACTGAACCTGAGATCAACTTACCATTTTGGACCATCACAAGAAACTGAATTCAGTGCTATGTTGGACACCATCATTGCCAAGTTGATTACAGTTCTCTTACCTGAATTCAGTCAAGTCTGGGTTCCAGTTGAGGAACCTGATACACCATTTCTCAGGACTTGAGTTCTCAGGAAATTGAGACCATGAGAGTCCATTTCTTAGGACTTGAGTTCTCAGGAAATTGAGACCATGAGAGTCCATTTCTCAGGACTTGAGTTCTCAGGAAATTGAGAACATGAGAGTTCATTCCCAGGAACCAGGAATGTATCCTGTGTAAACCAAGAACATTCCTGTGTAAACCCAGGAATGAATTCAGTATAACCTGGGACAAATTGAGAACCTGGAACCAGTGCATCCTTTTTATGCACTATTATTTGTGTTAACTCAGGAACCTATGTCTCAGGAAACCTGAGAGACTCTGAACCATGGGATGTGAGAGTTCAGCTCATTCTTAGTAATGCTGAGGAATGACTCATGAAGTTCCCAGTTTAGGATTGGTTGGTCGACCATGGTTATCCAAGAATCTGCAGTAGGATTACCAGGTTAGTCTAAGGTATGAGTTTTTGCCTTGAAACAGAACACTAGAAGTAGGTTTTCCTAATTACTAGTTAAGGATGTGTGAGCACCCTGAAATTCGGGTTGATTTTTTTTTTTGATTGATTTAGTTTTAATAAATAATTTATTCTGTTATTTATCTTTAAGTGTGCTCTTACATGTCTTTGATATTTGGAGTGTCAGGGATGTTCAACTCTGGAAATCTTCTTCACGAGTTTTGGAGTGGACAGGATTACCTTCATGATGGTATATAGTGTCCCATCCAAACTTGTTCCCTTGTGCTCTTTTTGCTTTGCTGAACTTCGGGTTGATTTAGGCTATTTGATTATTATTTATTTTCCCACTCTTTTCCTTGATCATTTTTAGCGCGTTATCGTGACTTTCAAATTGGGAGCGCAAGACCAGTCAGTTTCTTGAAACTAACTCATCATGCATGATCTACTCAAGATGCTCTTCACCCTTGACCTTTGTGTTCCACTCAGACACGTCATTTTGTGCTCCATTTGCTTCACACAACTTTCCTGACACGTGACCCGATTTTATTTTACTCCACGGCGTCACATTCATTTTCCAACTTGATTTGTGGGTCCCCTGTCGACCAAAACCTGTCAGCCCCAACTATGGACATGGCCCACTTTGAGCCTACTATCTGCCTGCCACTTGTATCCCATTTATTGGAATCCTCATGTGCTACTTATTTGCTCATGATCATCAACGTCTAATTTTAATTCAATTATTGCATAATGTTCGGTTTTGGATCCAATCCGGCTCCACCGAGTCCAGTCCAGCTTTGTGTTGCCCTCCATCATGACCCCCTCTTATTTTCTTGCCCAAAAATATCAATTGCTAATTCTACCCATTTATAATATTTATTGGGAATTTTGTTGATTTAAATTCCATGGGATAACCTATTTTTCCTACACATTTAATCCTAGCCTTTGAATTCCTAATTAAATCATCACCCTTCATTCCCAATCACCCACACAACTCCTCACAGCATGGAGCCGGCCCTAAAACCTAGGCAACCTTTTTCTCTCTCTCTCCCTCTCATATTAGTATTACATCTCACTCTCTCTCTCTCTTCCTATTAATTTCCTATTCCCACAACCTCTTCTACACACAGCTCCTTCAACCCGACCACCCCTCCTCTCACTGGACCGACCCTCCACTGGCCGTGGCTCCGGCCACCCCTGGCCGGCCTCGTCGTCGGCCATCACTGCCACGACAGCAACCTCCCCCCTCCTTCTTCCTCCTCCTCTTCATATCATCATCTTCATCCTCACCTAACCTAACGACCACTCCCACCACTTCACCGACCACCTCCACCGTCCGTCGGCCACCCCAATCGCCGTGCCCCGCCGTCGTGGCCGTTGCCGTGCCCGACCAGGCCGTCCTGCGCTCAACAGCACACAGCAGCGGCCAGCAGCAGCTGCTGCACGGCGCACAGGCGCGCACACGCGCGTGTGCGCGGCTGCCGTCGTGCGCTGCCGCACCGCCGTATGGGCCGCCGTGGCTCGTCGTGGGTGTGCCCCACTCCGGCGAGTCCTCCTCTGACGACCACCGGCCTCAGGGATGCGCCGTCTGAGGCCATTCGTGCGTTTTTGTACGACGTTCCGTCGTGACGCGCACGGGATCGAGTTCATTTTGGCGCTCCGTTTGCAGCGACTTCGCACGCATTTTTTCGAAGATACGACCGTTGGATCGGCGATTTCTTCGCTCCGTCACAATCTCGGTATATCCACCTTCATCCCTGTCAATTTTCGTCCGTTAATTTTATCGTTTGATACATCAAAACCGGCCACCAAGTTGACCGTTTAAATTGTATTAAATTTGGACAGTTTCGCGGGGCCAACTTCGTCAGCTTGTATCTCCTCCACCGCAGCTCCGTTTGGCGTGCTACTAGTTCTGGTGCGAAGCTGGTATAACCCTCTTGCTACCCCTCCAGTTTTGTTTTATTGTGAGCTTGTTTGATTGGTTGAATTCGACGCCAAAGTTGGCCGTCCGAATTCGTAATTTTCAACTTATAAAATTCTATTTTTGAACACGGGACTCCAGATTTCATTTCTGACATCACCAGTAGTCTTGTGGCGTCGTTTTGGCATGTTTTCATATAAAATTTGTTAGATTTGGAGAACGTGGGCTCGGACATGTTTTTCGGTACAAAGCGGGTCCCACATTCTGGGTCAACAGGACTTTTTGACGCCGGCTCATCGGAATCCGATTCTGGATATACCGTTGAGTTCGTATCGTCATTCTGGACTCGTTGACATATAATTTGCTAGGTTTTGGTGGACATTGGATCCGGCACACATTTCGGTGCAAGTCGGATACCAATATCCGGGTCAACGGGTCATTTTGAGATCGGCTTATCGGAATCCAATTTCGGAGATATCGTTGAGTTCGTATCATCATTCTGGACTCGTTGACAGGTAGTTTGCTGAGTTTTGAGAACATTGGCTCCGGCACGCATTTTCGTGCAAACCGGAATTCCAAGTTCTGGTCAACGGGCCAAATTGAGATCGGGTCAACGGAATCCAATTCTGGAGATACCGTTGGATTTGTATCGTCATTCTGGTTTCGTGGACATATAATTTGTTATATTTTATAGATTCATTTTCTTGCACGTTTTTCGGTGCAAAATGGCTCTGACACGGACACCATTTTGACCCGAAATTACCTTTTTGCCTTTGTGTCCAAATTGGACTGTTGGGTAGGCTATCCTAGCTAATTTGACCATTCTGGACACGTTGGCGATGTTATTTCATCGTCCGATAATGTTTGTTGATAGTTTCTCTGAGTTTAGCCTTTTTATAATTAATTAATAATTAATTCTTATAATGTTCGTATTTCGGGATTAGTACAACGAAACTGAGATCGGTCAATTCCAGTGATCTCACATCGCTAAAATTGACCAGATGGACACATGGGACACCATAATAAGATTATCAACCTTACCATTGATATTCTTGTCTCGATTTACGCGTCGTAAGTTTCGACGTACGAATAACGAAGTACACTTTATATTTTCAATAATTAGACTAGAATTGACCCTGTTTGACCAGAATTGACCAGTTGACCTAAATTCAACTGTAAGTCAACACTTGACCTAGTTTGACTAGATTATTGACCGGAGTTGACCTAGAGTCGTTTTGACTTAGAAGAACCTAGTATAAGATAGATTGCTTGTAGAGATTTATTTATTACAACTTGAACACCTTGTAACCTGTGTTGCTTTAAATAGGACTCTGTGGCTTCAGTTGGACCCTCTATGCTTATCAGCTGCTCAGGTTATCAGGCGAGTACATTCACTGATAGTTTTTATTGTCTTGATATCTACTATATCCGATTCAGTCGTAGTGTTTACTTGATTCCCGACACGACGGTTCACGGACTAGTATACGTCGGATCCTGTCATGAGATGTTATTCCTGGACTTTCTTGGTATATGGGTATGTGATATTTCTGTATTTCCTGTACTTGTATAGACATTGATTTGGGATTGGGCTGGCCCCCTGCTCTCGAACCTTGTGTCATGACGTGCCATGTCCGGATCCGTGATACTACTCGGGGATGGGGGAATTATTAGGGGTTATGTGATCAAAGCCTCCCTGTAACTATATTTTGCTAGCGCCACCTCACCTCACGTAGGGTATAGCAGATCTTGCCAGTTATCCAGGTTGGACGGCATGTCTCTCGTTGAGGTCATCGCGGATTGTCGGGCTAAGTGGATAAACTTCTCTTGCTTCCCTAGCCGATCATATCGCCCTAATAGTTCAAATCACTTTTTTTTACATTTATTGTCATATCATATATTTCCAGTTCACCTTTACTTAATGTACTTTCACCATGCTATGATTCATTTCTCACATGCTCTAATTTCGTACTGTACCATGGTTATGGGACTAAGTTCTGTTTGAAAGAAGGGTTACAACCCCGGTCCTTGTTTGGTTTAAGGATTGTAACTCGCTTTCAAATGGTTCCCAAGTTGCCGATATCTTTGTCTTATATTTCATTATTACTGTCTCTTATAGTATTCTCAATTCATATGGAATGCTGTTGGTGTTTGTACTTGCTCATTTTTCTGACAGGATACGTTGACAAATTTTATAAATAGCTTGGAAATTGCCTAGCCTAGAGGAGACTCATTAGAGGTTGTTTAGTTAGCTATTCTCAGTTGTCTGGAGTTATATTTATTTTATGGATTCTGTATTTGAGCTTTGAGATGTATTCTGAGTTTGTACCTTAGACACTTAGACTTCTATCTGTTGTATCTCTTTTCGATTTCATGTTTTATCTATCTTCCTTTATGCTCTACCTTAGATGTGATTGAGTTTACATTCTGCTATGTCACCCCAATTCGGGGAGTATAAACTGTTTAGTCTTATACTGTTAGATGCATTGAGACCTAGGACAGCGTTCTACCGTCGACACTGCGGCATAGGCTGGGCGTTGTTACATTCTCGTGCCCTAACTCGAGGGTGCAGGTCGTGACAGGATGATTCCCATGCATTACTCTAGCCATGACATGAATTCAGTATATGTGTTTCCTGAAGCAATGATGGGAGATTTTGGACTGTTGGCAAGGAATCGATTTATAGGCAAGATTCCTGTTAAGTTTAAGACCATTTAACTGTTGGTTCTAAACTAGAAATCCTCATCTTCTAAGAATTTCCATTCATTTCTTGAATTAAGACTTTTGTTTCACTCTTACCTAGAAGTATTCATGAAGGCTGTCATATAGAATTGATAGGTTTAATCCTTAACTTTGGGTTACTAAATACTAAATCTTGCAATAACCATATCATGTGTTTAGTTTATTTAAGTTTCTTGCTAGTCTAGGATATAGTGAGTATTATTTTGATACTCTGCAGGAAACCATAGAAACTAAGGTTATATTAGGAATATATTTGTGAATAAATCTTGTGAAACCAATTAGAATTAGCTGTTTATTAACCAACTTGTACACATCCTTATGACATACAGGAGGGCATCTAGTTTCCTTGGTTACTTGTACTTTCCTGGAGCAATACAAGTACACTCTACGGTTTTGTGCTTTTCATTATATATCCTGTGCTTCCTTGATTCACAATTGCAACACGTCATGTACTTTCTGGTGCTCATGTTCTCTTGTTCTTATTACTTGTATCTGGGTGGGGAAATATACTATCTATGTGACCAATCCCAAGAAACAACTCAGGTGTATTTAGCTTAGACCCCGCATCGTGTACGCGGGTCCTAAGCCGCCCATTCATGTGCTTTCATGTGCTTACCCTAGCCGGTCACATATTTAGTTATATTTCAAATATAGTACACACATGTTCAGGAAATATACCTTGTACTTACTTATTCCTGTGATTCCATGATATCATGTTCTTTCAGGTGCTTACATATCATGTTCTTTCATGTTCTTACATACCATGTTCTTTCATGTACTTTACACTGTTTCTTTCATGTAGTTATTCACCTGTTCTTTCCTGTACTTTCCATGTTCCTTGTACTTTCATATCATGATGTCTTGTTCATTACCTAGAA
>JANAVB010044427.1:0-47458 GCA_029216955.1 Iris pallida
TTTAAATAAATTCTGATTTATATATATATATATATATATATATATATATAATATATTATATATATATATATATATATATATATATATATATATATATATATATTATTATTCCATTTATGGGATATATATAAATATATATTTATATTAATGGATAATATTATGGGTTTATTTTAAATAAATATATACGTATATGTGTAAATACATAATATATGTATGTATGTATGTATGTAGTATGTATGTATGTGTGTGTGTTGTGTGTGTGTGTATATATATATATATTAGAATATATATATATATATCAATATATATATATTATATTATATATATATATTATTATTATAATATATATATGAAAGAAAGAAAAGAAAAAAAAGAAAAAAAAGGAATCAAATAATAACAAACAAAATCACACATGCGCCACGCAAAACCAGCAGCAGCAGCAGCTTAATTCAGAGCGGCCCCCCTTTTTACTTCCTTAACCCGAGCGGCCTATATGCAACCGAGCGGTATATATATATGCGGTATATATTATATATATCTATATATATATATATATATATAATATATATATATATATATATATATATAATATATATATTATACATATTAATGGATAAATATTATGGGTTATTTTAATAATGGATATATATAAATATATATATTATATATATATATATAATATATATATATAATATAATATATTATATATATATATATATATTTACCCATAATATATATATATAATATATATATAATTATATAAGGGTAAATATAATATATATAATATATATATATATATAATATATATATATATACCCAAATATTAAAATATATATATATATAATATATATATATATATATTATATATATATATATATATAATGTATATATATATATATATATAATATATATATAATATATATATATATATATATATATATTAGATATATATATATATATATATATATATATATATATATATTAAGGGTAAATATATATATAAATATATATATTATATATTATATATATATATATATATATATATAAGATATAATTATATATATAGATAGAGAGATAGAGAGAGAGAGAGAGAGAGAGAGAGAGAGAAAGAGAGAGGGATTTTTAGAAAACTAACCCTAGCCGTCACCTCCACACAACGTGCACCCGACGCACACGAGCAGCCCACCCGCGGTCGTCCATCGCCGGGAAACGCACACGAGCAGCCCACCTGCGCACGGAAACTGTCAGCGAAGAGCCAACTTCGGAAATAGATTTCTCCTTCCTCGCTCCGTCGTTTTACGAATCACTTGGTCAGGTATGATCCTAACATATACACCTTTAATTCTCTTCAAATACTTCGTGCGATTCGCATCATGTGTGACAAAAAACGAGTTCCAAAATCGAGAAAAACTTGATTTATTGGACGTTATAAACTGTCCCGAAACCCCAACTTTGTGGCCGATTTGCGATCAGCATGTTGCGAGTTTTTAAAATTGGTTTGAAGAGTCTTGTAGAAAACCTATAGGGCTTTAAAAACCCTTTTTGTAGAATTAAATTTTATGCACTATACAGAAAGTTATTGGTTTGTGAAGTTGGAGAAAAAATTAATTTTCAAAACTAAATTTTTAAAAAATTTGTCCCGATACGCCGTCAGTCCCGTCAATCCGGGCGACGTGGTCGCGAACCGAAAGTATCGAAAGTGCGTAATGACTTTGTGGACATGTAGGCTTTGACGGAATTCAAATTGGTCGCATGTGCACGACGAATTTGATGTGTACCCGTCAAAATTTACCGTATCGGTCTTTTTGTAAATTTGTCAATTACTTTGTGTACGCTCATCATATCGAGACGAAACTTGTGCCAACAGGATCGTATCATTTTTTGGTCCTGTATGCCAAGTTTGGTCCGATTCTGAGACGGTCGATCGGAATACTATTTTGGCAGGCCCGCGATCCGATCCAAGGGGCAAATTTGTGCACGGTCCCACCGAAATCCAACTTTGGACATACAGTTGGGGTTCGTCTCGTCAAACTGGACTTGTAGACATACAGTTTGATGACTTTATAGACTGTAGATTCTGGCATATTTTTTGATACAAAGTGGATCCAATGGCGGACACCATTTTGATCCAAAATTACCGTTTTTCTCCAGTGTTCATAATTGGACTTATGGGTAGGCGTTTCTAGCTAATTTGATCATTCTGAGAATGTTGGTAATGTTTGTTTCGACATTAGAAGACAGTTGTACGAGTTGACCGTTCGTGGCTCATTGAGTGGGTTGTAGTTTTGATTTTCTCAGCTCAGGACAGCAGGCAAGTACATTCTCTGATGGTTTTCATTGCTTTGATATCTACTATATCCGATTCAGTTGTAGTGTTATACTTGATTCTCGATACGAGGATACACAGACTAGTATATGTGAATCTCGTCATGAGATGTCATTCCCGGTTTACCTGGTATATGAGTACATTGTTTGATATTATTTCTTGTACTTGTATAGACAACCGATTTGGGAGTGGGCTGGCCCCCTGCTCTTCGAATCCCGTGTCATAACCTGTCATGTCTGGATTCATTATACTACTCGGGGATGGGGAGTTATTAGAGGTTATGTGATCATTACCCCTACTTGTTTATCACTTGTGCATAGCTCCACCCTCACCACATATAGGGTGTAGCCTGACCTTATACTACTTATGCATAGCTTTCCATTTTGGCCGGCCTGATCCCTATACTATTATACTACCTGTGCATAACCGGTCAAATGGAACAACCAGATCTTGACCCAAGCCGATCACATAACGCTCTAATATCTCATGGTACTTTATTTTATGTTTACATCATACCTCAAATTACTTTCCATTGTTTATACTCCAGTTTTATCTTATATCTCACACATGACATGATATCCAGTTCTCTTGTACTGTTTTACTTTCAGTCTTGATATTTCATCTTGTATTTTATTATGATTGTCTCTTATAGTATTTGTCAATTCATATGGAACTGATGTTGATGTTTGTACTTGCTCATATCCTGACAGGATAACCCCCGTTGTTTTTCAGAGGATTTAGATACAGATTGCCCGACCTACTACGGGTTTGGCATAGATGGAGTCTACGACCAGGACCTGCCTGTGGACCCGGTGCTTGTAGAGGACGCACCGCCAGTAGTGACCTAGTTCACCTAGATTTTGTCTTGATTACGTTCCAGTTTGATACTTTGAAACTTGTAGTATTTATTTTGGGATATTATTTTATGTCTTGGTCTCTGAACTTGTGATTGTGACTCGACGTTGTTTCATACTATTTATCTCATCTTTATCTTTATCTTTATCATCGTGTTTATCTTCCTTAGAATT
This sequence comes from Iris pallida, assembly GCA_029216955.1. NCBI lineage: Eukaryota > Viridiplantae > Streptophyta > Magnoliopsida > Asparagales > Iridaceae > Iris > Iris pallida. Next base: position 3,355 of record JANAVB010044427.1, read on the forward strand.
ATGTGATTGAGTTGTGGTTATATTCCTCCGTGCAGAAATGACAGGTTATATTTGTGTCTTAGATTCTAGATATTCTAGATGACCTTTACAACATTCTACCGTCGATACTGCGGCATAGGCTGGACGTACCCACGTGCTCGTTGCCCCTAAACAGGGTGTGGGTCGTGACAAGTTAGAGCCTAACTAGGAGTACCAAAACAAAGTATACATATATTTAACAGAATTTTAGAGGTTTAATTGTAGCCATATGCAATATTTCCTTATATCTTTGGCTTGGTCAAACATCTAACCAAAATAGGAAACCTATTAATAATAATATGATTTGGAGAACAAAATCCTTATCCAAGTTAGATCAAACCAAAGCCCATGCACTATATATATATATATATATATATATATATATATATATATATATATATATATACCTATCAAACCCTAACCATCCCCCTCTCTCATAACCGTCCACTACTCCACAAATCCCCCCAAACCTAGCAGCCACCACTCCAAACCCGAAACCCTAGCCGACCTCCCTTTTTCACAAAATATAATTTTTCTCGATTTCTGCGCCAACCACCACCACTTGGACGTCCCTCTCAACATACCCTTCGACCTAGCAACTGTAGGAGCAACCTTGCGGCCGTTAGAGAGGTGCACGACGCGCTACTTGGGTCGAAACTCCGTCAAATCAAAGTCTAAAACGTCACAGCAGGTTAGTCTACTTGTAGATGATGTTTTATCCATTTTTTATCATCCGTTTCTCCTCAAACCAAATATGAGAGTTACCTTTGTATGTCTACTCCAACCTCTGATCGCCGAATCCCCTAGTTCCAAGCGGTTTGCCCGTGGCGTTGATTCTACGACAGGATATCCAGAACTGACAAATTCTGTTGCGGGCCACTTTTCGCCTATTTAATATCAATTACTAACATTTATATATTTTTATTCAGAATCTAGACGTCGATACTTTTTCGACGCATATCTAAAAGTTAGGTTTCGCATCCTTTTGCTATTTTTAAAATTTTATGACATATGTCGTGTCACCGAACTCCGAAAAATTATGTTTTCCTTGTGTCCAAAAGTGTCAAAACTCCATGAATCCATATTAAACTTTATGTTGTGTAAGTTTTAACATTATAATTACTATTTTAACTATTTTTTTGGGATTTTTACAGAATTTATTAATTTTATTTTAATTGTTGTTTCGGGACTAAATTAATGTGTCGAATTGAGGAAGTCATATGTGGCATTGACATAAGACCTCCTGTGAAAGGGTTTCCCTATTGAAAATACAATTATAGCAATATATAAGTATTTATAAATAAATTTCAAAATTTAAATATATTATTTTATTATAATTGTAAAGTATTTACGAGAGGTTTTGTTACCTATATGCACTTATATAATAGATGCAGTGTCGTAACAACGTTATGGCAACTAGGAGGCGTAGATACTCATATAATTTATATATGGTGTGTTGATATAAAATATTAAATATATTGTATTATTATATGTGAGCTTGGGAGGATCGACAAGGACACCGGAGTTGGACAGGCTACCCGCAGACAGCCGTTACAGGCAAGCGTGCCTTGCCTTTGTTACAGATTATTCTTTTCTATTTTTGGTTATTTTTGATTAGCATTGCATGACGTAGGACGTTGATACTTAGTGTTCGTTTATAGACGGGTGCCGATGTCATGATAGTGACATCGAGTATTGACATTAGGCATTACGTACATACTGATGTGTCCATTGACACAATTGACCACAGGACACCGACACATTCATGATACGAGATTTACATGACTATTCGTGGTATTGACCTCGTGTTAGCATTCCATATTTCCTTATCAATATTGCTTTTACTTTCGAGATGACTGTACAGACTTGACATTGCTAGATTCTAGACATGGAAATTGGGGAGAACTTGACTACAATATCAGACATATTGTCGTGTGGTTCGTTGTTTAGTGACCTTTATCTCTGTAGCAGAGTAAGGAATTATCACTGTCGAGAATTGATTGTCCTTGGTGCCACGACACAGGTACTGGGGACAATACCCTGCTGAGCTGCTAGTGAGCCTTAGTGGAATGGGTCTGGTATTCTAAAAAAGTATCTCACTTGCATAGCACATAGACGGATACAGTAGATTGCCTTAGTTCATATTTTTATTTCTGTACATTAGCATGTATATTATGCACCTTGCTAGTCCTCTAAGGACCTGGCTCACTACTAAAATCTGCTCAATTGGCGACATAAATTTAGCGACGTTCGATTAACGTCGCTAAATTATGTTCATTAGCGACGTTTTGTAGAAACATCCCTAATAGTCGCTACTAGCGACGAAATAAGCGACGTAACAACGACGTATATTAATTGCATGAGCTAGTCGTCGCAAAATGTCGCTCTGACGTCGCTAATAGCGACTAATTTAGCGACGGTAGTATTAGCGTCGCTAAATTCTAATTATATTCCCCCAACGATTTATTTTCCCCTATTTTACTCTCTCATTCTCTCTCCTCCCCTCCTCCGGCGCTCTCACTCTCTCCGGCAACTCTCACTCTCTCCGACGACTCTCCTCCCTCTCCGGTACGTGACTCTCCCCCCCTCTCTCTCTCTCTGGCTGTTTTGGTTGTTGGTGGTTGGAGGGGTGCGGGTGGCTCGGGGGGAGGGGCAGGGAGGATGCGGGTGGTTAGGGGATGAGTGGGGGGTAGCTGGGGGGTGGGGCAGGGGGGACGAGGGCAGCTGGGGGAGGGGAGCTAGGGTTAGGGTTCGAGTTAGGGGTGGGTTTGGGGGGAGGGAAGCTGGGGGGTAGGGGCGGCTGGGGGAGGGGAGCAGTGGGGGTGGAGGCGGCTGGGGAAGGAGAGCATGGGGGATGGGGGCGGTTGGGGGAGGGGAGCAGGGGGTGGGGACGGCTGGGGAAGGGGAGCAGGGGGGTGGGGGCGGCTGGGGGAGGGGAGCAGGGGGTTGGAGGCGGCTGTGGGAGGGGAGCAGTGGGGGTGGGACGGCTGGGGGGAGCAGGGGGTGGAGGAGGGGAGCAGGGGGGAGGGGATGGTTAGAGTTCGGGTTAGGGTTAGGGGTGGTGTATGAGGGGGGCTTGGTCAGGGGCACCGATAGTGCCAAAAAATCTGATAATTTAGTAACAATTATTTATTTTCTGACACCGAAAAATATGATACTCCGATTCGAATGTACCGATAGTGCCGATATTTGTAACAAGTAGTTTTGTTGGTTGGTTAATTGGTAACATGGTGATCGGGACATATAGTCCCTGCAGCCATTCGACTGGCGAGGCAGAAACTATGGTACGACATGGTGATCAGGATAGTCCCTACAGTCATTCGACTGGCGAGACAAAAACTATGAAGCCGTAGATAAAGTTGACTGTCCTCCGACCCTCATCCCTCAGCAATGATGATATGACAACCTATCACTATATCTTATATAGTAGTAGATGATGTCTTAGTATTACATTATGTGAGTTCATCTTGATTCTGTTACATTCTTCAGATACTAGATACGATAAGAACATATACTACACCATATGTACAGAACATAGATGATTCACATTAATTATGTATGCTAGAATAAATTTTGGGTTGTGTTCTGAGCCATCCGTTCTCACACTTGGCAAAAATCAAATTTTTTATATTTTATCTGCTTTCGAAAATGTACTCAAACGAGATGATGGTTCCTTTAGTTAGCTTGCTTATGTTACAATTATATTATTTGTGAATATCAATCTTTCCAGATGGCACCCATGACCCGAGGAGTGACACGTCGTTTGAGAAAAACAGTGAATGCTGAGGTGGCTCCTCCTACTGTTAAGGAGTGGCACCGGTAGCTAGTGAGACCGGGAGTTCTATTCATCCAGCACCGGTAGCTAGTGAGACCGGAAGTTCTATTCATCCAGCACTTGCAATAGACTACATCTCTCCTGTCGTCGTCGATCCCACTTATTCGAGGTGGTTGCGTGATCGTATCACTGAGCGTTTGCGTGAGCTGCATGGTTCTCATTAGCTATTAGTACTTATTTGTATTGGACTATTTGTAATGGGTTGTTTTTATATTAGACTATTTGTATTGGACTACATATATGAATTAGTACTGTGTCAATCTCTGGATTGTATTGGACTACGATATGGTGATCAGGACATAGTCCCTGCAGCCATTCGACTGGCGAGGCAGAAACTATGTAGCCGTAGATAAAGTTGACTGTCCTTCGACCCTCATCCCTTGGCAATGATGATATGACAACCTATCACTATATCTTATATAGTAGTAGATGATGTCTTAGTATTATATTATGTGAGTTCATCTTGATTCTGTTACATTCTTCAGATACTAGATACGATAAGAACATATATTACACCATATGTACAGAACGTAGATGATTCACACTAATGTATGCTAGAATGAATTTTGGATTGTGTTCTGAGCCATTCGTCTTCATACTTGGCAATTAAGCATGTGAAATATATCGTTGAAGAATATAAAACTTGTGGTCGTTACTGCAGAAAGTGCAGACTGACAAGAACTGACGCACGAAAAGGAGGAGATCAAAGCTGTAACAAGTAAAGTGTTTTAGATGTTCTACTCTTGTAAGCTCTTTGTTCACAAAGTAAGATATAATGAATACAGAACAAATATCGAGTTTATAACTCTTGTAAGCTCTATACTTGAGTTACGAACTCGATACTTGTTCTGTATTCTTTAATTATAGCTTGCTTTGTGAACAAAGAGTTTATAAGAGTTCTTTTTCCAAAGCACAACTTTTCTTGTTCCAGCTTAGAGCTCCTCATTTTCGTACGTCAGTTCATGTCGGTCTTCACTTTCTACAGTAACTTCCTCCAATTAACCTCCCTCCCTTAGCAATGATGATACGATAACCTATCTTGATTCTGTTATTATAGTAGATGATGTCTTAGTATTACATTATGTGGGTTCATCTTGATTCTGTTATATCCTTCAGATATTCGATAAGAACATATACTACACCATATGTACAGAATATAATGATCCACACTAATGTATGCTAGAATGAATTTTGTGTTGTGTTCTGAGCCATCCGTTCTCACACTTAAAACACATATGAATTAGTACTGTGAGAGCGCCGGAGAGAGTGAGAGCACCGGAGGGGGGAGGAGAGAGAGTGAGAGAGTAAAATGGAGGGAAATGAATTGGTGGGGGAAATATAATTAGAATTTAGCGACGTTCATACTAATGTCGCTAAATTAGTCGCTATTAGTGACGTCATAGCGACATTTTGCGACGACTAGCTCATGTAACTATGTAGCCGTAGATGAAGTTGACAGTCCTCCGACCCTCATCCCTCGGCAATGATGATACGACAACCTATCACTATATCTTATATAGAAGTAGATGATGTTTTAGTATTACATTATGTGAGTTCATCTTGAATCTATTACATTCTTCAGATACTAGATACTAGATTCGATAAGAACATATACTACACCATATGTACAGAACATAGATGATTCACACTAATGTATGCTAGAATGAATTTTGGGTTGTGTTCTGAGCCATCCGTTCTCACACTTAAAACACATATGAATTAGTAATGTGTGTCAATCTTTGTTTTTGTATTTCGGGCGAACCCAGGGATTGGATTCTATATTTTGTATTTTGGATTTTGTATTTTGGCTCCAGCTCCAGCTCCATTTGCATTAATCTACGGTACGACTTGGTGATCAGGACATAGTCCATGCAGCTATTCGACTAACGAGGCAGAAACTATGTAGCCGTAGATAAAGTTGACTGTCCTCCGACCCTCATTCCTCGACAATGATGATATGACAACCTATCACTATATCTTATATAGTAGTAGATGATGTCTTAGTATTACATTATGTGAGTTCATCTTGATTCTGTTACATTATTCAGATACTAGATACGATAAGAACATATACTACACCATATGTACAGAACATAAATGATTCACACTAATGTATGCTAGAATGAATTTTGGGTTGTGTTCTGAGCCATCCGTTCTCACACTTGGCAAAAAATCAAATTTCCTGTATTTTATCTGCTTTCGAAAATGTACTCAAACGAGATGGCACCCGTTTTCACAGATGGTACCTAAGACTCGAGGATCTTGCTTGAGCGAGGCACAGATGGCTGTGAAAGTGGAGGTGGCTCCAGCTCCAGAGAGCAGTTCCACCGAGAGAGCTGCTCCAGAAGTAATTTCTAAAGCCGAGGGAGCCGTGAAGGAGGAGGTGGTACCACAAGGTAGTTCCACCGGGAGTTCCAGTCATCCATCTCCTATGGATATTGATCTGGCTGCCGCGGATCCTATTTATGCGCGCTGGCTGAGTGAGTTCTATCTGTCCCAGCATAGACGACAGTAGATACATATATTGACTGGATTTGTTTTGATGGATATATCTCATCTGGATATTGTGATGGATATTTGTTTTGATGGATATATCTCCTTTTGGATATTGTGATGGATATTTTTTTGTGTGTGTGAAGTATATTGGTATAGCTTGCTGTGTGATGCATATTGTGATGTATATTTGTTTGTGTGATGTGTGATGCATATTGTGATGTTCCGAGAGGCTTGAGGAGACGACCAATTATTTTTGGTCTATTCTGGATTATATTGTGCGGGCCGGTGTTGAGTGTTCCACTGAAGGGGTCAGCGAACCCAGGGATTAGATTCTGTATTTTGGATTGTACATTTGCATTCTGGATTCTTTTTTTAATTTTTTTTCAATTTAGCGACGTTTTTAGCGATGTTTATATTCGTCGCTAAAATTTAGCGACGAATGTAAAGGTTGCTAAAAACGTCGCTAAATTGTTGACGTGGCAAATAATCTGATGACACCACATCGTCGCAAGAACGTCGCTAATGTGTGTTAATCGGCGACCACTGGAAAACGTCACAAATAACGTCACAAATTAGCGACGTTATAAACGTCGCTAACTAACGTCGCCCTAGCGACGTTTTGCGACATTTTCTCGATTAGCGACACGCTTTTTTCTGTCGTTTATTAAACGTCGCTGAAAACGTCGCTAATTTAGTTTAGCGATGTTTTGGCCAAGTTTAGCGACGTTTTGGAACGTCGCTAATCTGACAAATTTTTGTAGTCGCTATTTTCCAGGCTTAGACGAAACTGAAGACAACCCAGAGGTTTACGGTTCGGGAGCTGAGACCGGAGACGTACCGGCACAGGAGGACAAAATAGTGCCAGAGGACTTCTCGTGATCATGTTACATTCATATTTAGTTTTTCTGCATTATTTTATTTTCTTTTCATCAGACTTGTAGTTGATTTGTACTTTGTTTCTATCTCTGTGGTTTCAGGATGTTTTACCCGCACAAACTTTATTACTTTTATTGCTGATATTTGAGACATTTTCTTATTTATTCTTGATCTCTTTGTGGACTCTGTGGATGTGATTAGATGTATATACCTAAGGACTGTATTATATTTCTGGGTGTTATCATGATTTACAGCTTAAGTATTTAGCTAATGGGCTTATTGTGTAACTTGGCCCATTGGTGAAGTGTTGCTGGCATGTATTCATATACATGGTCCTACGTATTTTGGGACTGGAGCGTTACATATTTTTGGTGGCCCATGCAGGTCTACGTTAATCACTTCAGTTACGTTACTGTACCGACGTGAGCCTACAATTAGAGTAAGAAAGTCCCATAGGATCACATCCACATGCTTGATACCTTCATTGACTTTGTTTCGAACTCTCACTTGACTTTTCGATTTGCATCCAGTTTGATTATGTTCTACCGTAATCCTTATTTATTCATGCTAGCAAGACAAATCTTCGTAATGGATGTATCTTCCCTTACTATCATATCAAGAAACCATTGGCATAGATACTAGAAGTCATAGGTGCAGATGGAGTCTTCGCGATTGTGCGAAGTCGTAGTGATACCTAGGATAGTCGTACTATTACGAGCCCGCAACCGATTGAGGAATAGGACTTGAGGATACATCCACGAACATGATTATAGACTTTTCTCAGGCTCTTCAGCATGATTGCTTTCATGTTATCTTCTTTCTCAAGATGATTGCTTTTGTGTTCTTCCTTACTCGAGATTTGACTAAACCCTTTCCTATTGACTTCTTGAGTAAATCTTCTCGTTTATTTTCGCTAATTTGTTGGAAACTGCCTTATGGATTGGTCCAAGAAAAAGTTTGAAAAATTATATTTATGCTTGTATTACGGAATCAAAGTTTTTGCAGCCTGAGAAATACTGGCAAGGCAGGACTTCAGATAACGACATCATGGCTACATATGTTTCTCAATTCTACTTGAAACATATCCTATGCAAGTTGACATTTTTTCTGTATTTTCGTAAAAAGTTAATTCAAAAATATTTCATGGATTTGGCCAAGATAAGCTCAAGAAGCACAGTTGATGTGCAGTCAGAAGCACAGTTGATGTTATTATGTGAGTGGAAAAAATTGCAGTTATGGTGCAAAATTCAAGGTATGGTCCATTCTTATATCATGCTGTTATTTAACCCATGCTAAAATATTCAAGTCGTGGCGACATCTCCTAATGCATGATGGACAGTCACTGTGGGGAACGCTCAACTCATATATTGAGATATGTGGGAGATTGTTGATATTTTTGCCTTTAGACTAGGAAAGATAGTCCCACATCGGCTACACCAAATGGTGAGTATCTCAATACAATGTATTGCTTGTGTTGAGGCGTGCACATGAGGTGTGGTGGGGCACAAGTGTGTGCCATGTGGGAGTATTTTCCTAGAAGAAAAAAAGGATTAATTCCAACAAGGATGCAAGTTGATTTTTGTTGTTCGGACTCGGACTCGGACACGGACTCCATGATGTCTCATGCATGCACGGGAGTGTTCGGGGGGTAGGCATGGACTGGCACACGACTATGCTGATTGTGGGATGATGTAAAATATCAAACTCTATTTTTGAGTATTGGTATTTTAGTCCCACATCGGATAGTAGAAAATGTGAAGTCTCACTCCACTCTATAAATAGAGCCCCTTGGCCTCCTTTAAAAGATGCACCTAAAAAGAGAGTTAAGGGAGTCCGTAAAGTTCAGGAAGTCCATTCAAGTCTCAAAATTGACTGACGAGTGTTCCAGAAGTTCTCTAAGAACTTGTTGGTTCCTGAAAGCGGATCGTATATAGGCGAATCTTGCTTTGAGCAACGGTGATTTGATCACCCCAGCAAAGCTGTTTTCTCTTTCTTCTTTCCTTCTCTTCTTCTCTGATCTAATCAAAAATCACTTGTGGGCTTTCGTCGCTGCTGCTGCTAGCAATTCGATTTGTACCTTCTTTTTAGAAGCATTACATTTGTTTGCTGCTGCGACGAAATCTTTTTAGATTATCGTTACCCAGAATCCTCTAAGGATCTATGTCGTGCACCTTCCTTGAAGTGTTGCTACAAAACGTTGTTTTTACAATCGTTTTATTTCTCAGTTTTCCATCGAAAATCACGTCCCGAGAATAACAACTAATGATGCTCTTAGATGAAAATACCAAATAGCTAAAAAAAAAATTTAAAAAAAAAGTCACCTGTATAGAAAAAATAAAAAAAAAGTGATAACCAATTCTACACCACGAAACCAATTGATGTTAATTTAGAAGCTTATTTTAATGAAATATGAAATAAGGTATCAGAGTGGAAGCGAGTTTGAGATTGCTTATAATGATCGTTTCTGCTTATTTGTTTGAAAAATACTTTTTAAAGTTGTTTGTTGGTAATTTTTTAAATGAAAAAAAAATGAAAAATAAGTTCAATTTTGAAATTAACTTTTAAAAATGGGCAGCAATTTGCTGTCAAAAATTGTTTTTTCCTCCCTTTTTGCAATTCCAAGTTGTCTTAATATGTACCCAAAGCGCTGCTCTTCCGATGCCAAGTTGCAAGACGAGAGGTAGAATCTTCTTTTGGCATCGTCTGTTTGCAAATAGACGATAATTCATGTATTAAGTTGAAAAAGGAAGGAGGTCATGGTTCCCATGCTCCATGTCTCTCTTAAAGCTTATGTAACGAAATAGAGCAATTATCCTATATATATATATATATATACCTTTCTTTTCTTTAGGTTATTTGATATTATCTCACAACCTTCTCTATTTTTCATTATTACATATAACACCATCCCTAAATTGATTTTATGTCACAAATCGACTAAAAAGGTTTAGCGACATCTTTGACGAGTCGCATAACAACTAGCCGTTGAATCACCAAACGTCACACTTGCGACATACTTAGCAACTCCTACAGCATTGCTAGATTTTTCAAGGTTAGTGACGTTGGACGACATCTATGAATATGCGCCGCTATTGTAGCAACTTATATTTAGTCGACGTTAGTTGCCAAAACAACAACAAAATAATGACATATTGTAGGAGGCTAGCAACGTTGATAGATGACATGACAAAGTTGTCATGTCAGCATATTATAGACATGTAGCGACATCATAAAATACAGCCTAACAACTACCAATATGTCGCTAAACAATCCAAATTTAGCGACGTATACCGACGTACTTATACATGTAGCGACATTCGGATACATAGTAGCGATGTCAAATGTGTGGTACGGGAGCACTGAAGGGGAGCCGGAGCCGGAGCACAAAGGACGACGATGGGGTGCACTAGTCAAACAACAGTGGGTGAGGGTTGGAAGGGTCTCTCTCTCCCTCTCTCAAAATTGGGGGAGACTAAACTTTTCAAGGGAGAGTGAAAAATTCAGAGGTGAAGTGAAAGTTGTATAGCAATAGTTTAACGACCTCAAAGAAATTATGTTAATATTGATTGCTGATTGTCACAAAATCAACGATGTTCTGGGATGCCTAGTGATGAAAGTTTTTAGTCTATCTCCATTGAGTCGCAAATGCGTCTAATTCGTCGCAACCAACGCCGTAATTTTATAGGAGTCGGTAAATTTTTAGAATTTAGTGATGTTTGGTTATGGATTTGTCGATAACGTCGCTAATTTAATTTATTTTGGAAGTAAAAATTATGTAACTCCCTCCGACTCATTATACATGGGAAATACGCGTAGGGATCCCCCATACAGTGCCCTCCCATGCCCACATGGTTTGGTTGAAAACAAAAACAAAGAGCCGTTGCTTTTCGTGAGAGAATAGATTTTGGAAATCTCCTTATACATGCTAGAGAATTGGCTTGCTTTGCTTTGCTTTGCTTTACATTTAATGGTTTAATGCAAAGCTAATAGTAATAGAGATCAAATCAAGTAGATTTTATTTGATTTTTCGCCACTCATCCATGACATATGGCAGGAATTTTATGTCATCATAACAACTTTTCGCTATTAATTTTTCCTCCATAACCTCTTCCACTAACTCCTTCTATTAATTACTCCCCAAAAGGAACATTCTCTCCACTTCCACCAACATTCTTCTTCCAATCATTGTGATTTGAAGAAGGAAGAAACATAATGGCAACAAGAACCCTCTCTTCGATCATTGCCCTAGAAGATGATAATAAATTTATTTGGATGGCTTTTCATGTTTCTGGATTTGCTTCTTCTCGAAAAACTCGACCTACATCGAGATACATGATCAAGTTCGTGAGAGTACTATGATCGAAGCAACCCCTTACCTTTATCACACAGTTTATACCAGGGGTGGATCTACATAATATCCAAGGGGGGCCACGGCTCCCCAATTTTTTAAAAAAATATTGATTACTACATAAAACTTTTTTACAACGTTATAATATATATTAGTTTGACCATCTAATGTATGAAGAATGAAGTAGCACAAGTGGTAATGCTTTCGGCTTTTAATTTAGATGTTACAAGTTCAAACCTCACCTCTAACACATTATTAACTATTTTAGAAATCTTTTATTTATAATGTTTTGCTTCCTCTTTTATAAAAATTTGAAAATATTGTCTTTATTTTTTTTTTGCTCATTCTTGTTTGAATTTTAGTATAATTTTTGTTATTGAAATCCAATTAAGAATTTCTATATGTAGTAGCACGGCCCCTCCATAATTTTAATCCTCGTTCCGTCCTTGGTTTATACACAACACGAGGACGAGTGGCTGTTGAGTACAGAGGAAGATGCACGTAACATGTGGCGATTATACGCTTGACTGTTGCAAGGAATCATCAGTCATCTTAGGGCCGATGAACATAAAATTGTCTGCTAAGGCTACTATTATATTACGTTCTAATATTTTTATAAATGTTTGAAATTATTTTGTATCATTTGTGTATGCTTTACATAATTTTTTATTTTTGCATATTTTCTATATTTCATGCATCTTTAACTACTTTGGTGCATTTTTCTATATTTCGTGCATGTTCAACAACTTTCGTGCATGTTATCTTTAAAGTAAGTGTTTATAGTTGTTTGTACATGTTTACCTTTTTATGAACCCAAGTGCACTTGTATATAGTCATTACTAGCCAAATAAGAACAAATTTCTTCCAAATTATATATATATATATATATATATATATATATATATATATATATATATATATATATTTTGGTACTTAGTTGTTGATTATAATATTTTAGGATAATAATATATAAATCGGAGAAAGTTTAAGGTATTTAAGTTGTAAATGGTTCTAAAATTTTGTGGTGAGAACTGTGCTATCCAAGATCTCAATTAATTTTTCAGAAAATTTGGTACATAGAAAGAAAATTATAGAAATTTTGGTAAAAAATAACAGTTTTACAAAATTGGAAAAGGGGATAATTTCATCCAGATAGTTTAGCGGGATTTTTTTGTTTAGTTGGTCAGTTTTTTTTTTCTTCTTGTTTTAGTGATTAAACATCAAGTTCTCTTTCCATTGCAGTAACATTTTAAAAAACTTCCATATTAATACCACCATTCCATTTGTTTTCCATTCAAATAATTCCTCAGTCACTCACAAGGAAATTTTCCAAATTTTTCTTTCAAAACCACAATAATAGTTATCTTTTTACAACCCCTTCATTTTTCGCGCACAAAACTAGGGCTGCAAACGAGGCAAGCCGAGACAAGCTTTTGTAAACTTGAGTTTGGCTTGACTATAATTAATCGAGCTCGAGCTTGATAAGTTTTTTATTTTAGAGCTTGAGCTTGTTTATATTAAGCTTAAGCTTGGCTTGGTTTGAGCTCTAGCTTGGCTTGATAATCAAGCTTGATAAACAAGCTCGATAAACTCAAAATCAAGCTTGTTAAGCTTGATTTCAAGCTCGCTCAACTTTATTTCAAGCTCATTAAGCTTGATTTCAAGCTTAACGAGCTCAATTTCAAGCTAGTTAGGTTTGAATTCAAGTACATGTAATATTAACAATTTATTTATTAAAATTTAATTAAAAAAGTTTCTTAATGTCAATTATTAAGGACATATAAATATATAATGCACACAACCATATTGTTATATAAACTTATATAAAATTAGAATTCAACAAAGAACAGACGAGCTTCTAAACAAGCTCCTAAACTAGCTCCCAAACGACCTTCTAAACAAGCCAGTTTGCGAGCTCATAAACGAGTCAGCTCGCGAGCTCAAACGAGCTGAGTACTTCTAAACTTGAGTTTCGCTTGTTTATTAAACGGGCTCGAAAATGAAATTTTAGTTCAGCTTGTTTACTAAATGAACCAAACTCAAACGAGCTTTATCGAGCCGAGCTTCGAGCAGCTTGCGAACGACTTGGCTCGTTTACAGTCCTATACAAAACCAACTAGCATACCAAGAGTAAATAAATTGAATTATTTTGTTATACACAAATATATTTCCTATTACTCATATACAATTTTTAATTCCCTACAATTAATTCCTCAAGACGACCAGTCCATTACTTGCCATGTAAAGCCGTACGTATACATTTCCATTTACTTAAATACCTAAATTACTCAACCGAAAGTTTAGAAGAATTCCTTGTGAGCATTATTAAGTGATGAATTACTAGAATGGGAAAAAAAATGGAGTGATGGTATTAATATGAAAGGTTATTGTCACTAGGATGGAAAGAGAATGAGTGTGATTGTATGGGGATGATAATGCGGTTTAGAGGAAAGATGAGTTGCCTATGCAAATTTAATGTTTAATCACTAAAAATAAATCGATTGACATTTGTGGTTACCGAAAAAAAGTATAAGTGCATTTAAATCCTCCTTAGATTTATCTCGTTAGTAAAATAAGATCTTTTAGAAAACTTAAGTAGTTTACACCTTCCGCAAAATCTATTTTGTTTAGAATGGTATTTTCCGTCAAATAGACGTTAGAAGTAGCCGTTAGAAACAATTTTTTAGGTAAAGTAAATTATGCACTACCCAAAATACCCCTTAGAAGCTAACGTTAACAATGTGGCTCCCTTTCATTCTCTATATAGGATGGTTTTGAAGACACCACCCAAGCTTTCTATTTTCTACTTTTCGACCGGTTTGTTGGAAAAATAATATTATCTTTTTTTATCTTTTTTTTTTACTTATTTGCTCTCATGTAATGTATTGAAGCTTTTTCTTACTTACATATCTCATATCCAACTGCAAATTATGGCCAGTAGCTCGCAATCTTTATTCTCAAGACGTCCAAATAAAAATTATGGAAGAACAATTTATTGCCATTGTGGATTAATTAGTTCATTGAAGACTTCATGGACACCAACAAATCCTGGAAGAAAATTCTACGGGTGTGAAATTTTTCAACAAATTATTGGGATTTTCTACTATGGGATGATGAGAAACTTTCAGAACACTATCAAATTGTAATGTAAAATTTAATGAAAGAATTAAAGGAGCACCGAGGCCAAGTTTTACAACCTATTCCTAGAGATCGATAGTGGCGGTGGCAGCAACTGAACCTAGACCATGCTTCAACATACATGTTTTGCAATTTATTTTCGAATTTTTGACATATTTAGTAATGTTTAAGTTATTTGTATGAGGAATACATGTGATCAAAAGAAATTTGTACCAAGGTTTACAATTCCAGTTTCAAATGAATTTTGCATTCCAGTTCCAAAATGAAACAACGGCATGAAATTTGCATTCCAATTCCAAAATGAACATCACATACTTGTTCTTTATGGCATGTAGCCTCAATGCACTTCTAAATTCTGCATGTGAATCAAACCTCTAGATACACATTTTTCTCCCTCACCAACCTTTTATGAGTCACCACAAGATCTGTATAAACAGTCTCCTCATCCTCATCATCAAAATTATCTTCTAAGGAGTGTACACTATCCAACTCATCACTGGGAGCATATTCAGAGTCTTGATCAATGTCTTCAAGGAGGACAAAACTACTAAAGACAACATTAGCTGCTTCTGCATCTTCCACAGATTCTTCATTCTCCATATTGCCTTCAGTTCTTTCTTTCTCCACATTGCCTTCATTCTCCATATTGCCTTCATCTTCTACATGTTGAGGAGGCCCATATCCTAACTCTGTAGAACCCTAGAGGGGGGTGAATAGGGTAATAAAAAATTACTTAACACAAGTAAGCAATTTTACTGAAGTAAATAAGAGAGAGAAAGAGAATCAAACACTCGATGTATCTCGGTCTCCTCCCTAGAGACAATCCAGTCCCGGAACTCTCTCCGGCTTAAATCTACTATTGAGTAAATAGTTACACACGAGTTTGGATCCGAAGAACTCGCCAAATTCAACACGAGTTTGGATCCGAAGAACTCGCCAACTTATTACACGAGTTTTCTTACGGAGGCTCGTCAACTTCAAAAGGAAAGGAAAGGAAACTGTTGATCTTCTACAACACTTGAAGATCGAAAAGTACAACTCTTGAATACTCAAACACTTTTGGGTTGGATGACAATTGAAAGCTTGGGTAGAGTAGTAGTGGTGGAGCTCTTGGTTGTTGAGAAATTTATGGCTTAAGTGGATGAAACTTCAACGAGAAGAAGGAATCCATTTATATAGAAAACCAAGAAAGAATAGCATTTAATGCTCCTAAATATAATACGGATGGCATACCATCGGTATGGACCGGCATACCATCGGCATACCGTTCGGAACAGTAATGATAATAAATCTATCCGTTGGGAGCATTTAATGCTAGTATCTTGTCCATTCAAAAATCAAATCTGATGAAGTCGGTATACAGTCAGTATACAGCGGTATACCGTCGGTATACCGATTTTGTCACAAAATATTTTGTGGCTCACAAAATAGTATATCGCCGGTATACTGTAGTATGCCGTCGGTATGCCGAGTTCCGTCACAGAACATTTTGTGGCTCTCAAAACGGTATACCGTCGGTCTCAAAACGGTATACCGTTCGGTATACTGTAGTATGCCGTCGGTATGCCGAGTTTTGTCACAGAACATTTTGTGGCTCACAAAATGGTATACCGTCGGTATACTGTAGTATGCCGTCGGTATGCCGAATTTCGTCACAGAACATTTTGGAGCTCAGAAATGGTATACCGTCGGTATGCCGTTTCTTTAGACATTGATTTTTGACTTAAAAAAAGGTTTGTCACGACCCGCACCGTAGAGTAAGGGCACGAGACATGGGTACGTCCAGCCTATGTCGCAGTGTCGACGGTAGAACGCTGTCATAGGTAAAACATCTAATAATATAAAGGTACCTGTACAGTATATACACTCCGAATGGAGGTGACATAGCAAATACAATCTCAATCACATCTAAGGTAGAGCATGATAAAAGATAGATAAAACATAAAATCCACAAAGGGATACCGCAGATAGAAGTCTAAGTGTCTAAGATACACAAATCCAGAAAATATATCAAATCTCAAATACAGTAATCCATAAAGTAAATACAACTTAGGACAACTAAAATAACCATCTATACAACCTCTACTATGTCTCCTCTAGGCTAGCAGGCAACCTCCAACCTATCTGTAAAATTTATCAACAGGTCCAGTCAGGACAGGTGTCACGACCCGGTCCCAAATTCTTGGGTCGAATCGGATCATGCCCAGCTTGCACCGTTGTTGAGACGGCGGCAGTAAGCTGTATCAAGTAGTGAAATACATGCAGATGAAATTCTAACGAAATATAAAAAATTATTTTATTCAATTTGAAATTTTTGAAATACAACAACTATTAATTACAACTACATTTGATACATTGGTTACTAAAAATTTACTATCCAGCTCTACTGATCTTGGATTCCAAGTTCTGCGGGAACATGCATCAGATCTTCAATGACTCGATCACCTAAAATGTTGGTCTCCAGTCAGGAGAGAGCAAAGTACAATTCATGCAAATTTTAACAATTAAAATGACAATTAATATCATGCACTTTTAAACAGTTTGAAGATGAACAGTTTTGAAATAATACAGTACAGTGATGTGAATAGGTAATGAATATGACCGGATTGGGTTACAGTAGTATCCTAGCGATACGGTATGGCTTGTCCCCGTGTGAAGAGGGGAAAGCTAATACAGTCAGTTATCCTAATTTTGGATTTGGTCATATCCACTACTCTACTCCCCCAGTCCCCAACAGTACGGTCATTACTCTCGAAAGAGTTCGTGTATAACAGTGGTTTAAACTTGCAATGAAATGATTGTTAAAATAATCATAAATTTACATAAATGTACTTGCCTTAAACTTCTCAGGTTGGACGAGATTGGTACTTCGGGATTTGAACAGTCACACTCTTCCTTGAAATCCTACATTCCGAAAATTTGTCTCAGAAACCACAACTCTAGAATTATCTAGTTACAATCTCTAGATTTTTTGTCTCCTAGTCAATTTTTAGTCTTGTATTAACCAACACAATCAAAAACACATTTTTCTAGTGCGTTACATTTAAGGAAATCTAAATTTATATTTTATTTCGGAAAACTTGTTTTTATCAATTTATTGGGAAATAGTTAGTATTTTATAATTATATATATAAATATATTTTCTTTTCTTTAAATGAGAAAATCGTGAATTTCTAACTAATAATTAATATTAATATTAATTAATCCTACTCGTTCATAATCCCAGAAAATTCACAGCTACTTCCTACTTATTACAAATTTACAAAAAAATAGATAAATGGGCTTATGCCCTTACATTCCCAAGAATTAAAATAAGAGAAAATTTGTTAGTCCTGTAAACTGCCTACAAATTAAATATGAATAATATTTAATAATTCTAATTAAAATATAAAATATTATTGAGTCTCAGAACTGGTCCAATCGTCATTTTTATAGCTAATGCCTCAACGTCCGGACGAAACCGGTTTCGTTTGCAGTTAGCCAGGGCCCATTGACCAATACGGTTGTCGCCCAAATAAATCCAAAAATAGTATTCTTTTCCGAAATTCATTTTAAAATTATATAATCAAATTTTTATAGAAATTTTGGCAGCATTCCCTCTATTTTTGGGATAACCCAAAACTGGGAAACGCGCCGATTTTTCCTGCAAAATAAATCCCAAACCAGGGATACCCCAATATAACCATAAAACTATTTTTCGAAATAAATTCGAAGTCCTGAAATGATATCGGAACTAACAGAATCCTTTCCGAAATAATTCTCGAAATTTCCGAGAAAATCACAGAACCAAGTTTTAACTAAAACCCAAAATAATTTATATATAAAACTATAATCACAAAAATGTTTCCAAAGGTTTTGGAAAATTCCGAAATCAAAAAGATCATCGAAGCAAACCAACAACATACAAATTTCGAAGAAACTTAGGAAAAATGGTAATGTAATTAAAACGTAACCAACAATCCGAATTCCCGAAGGAATCGGTGGACCAGTTTTCATCACAGACTAAAAGAACTATGGGACTATCCAGAAGTTACCGAAATTGACGGAATCCGAAGTGATGCCTCGGACTCGAAACGTGTCCAGCACTCGCGGACAGCGCACAGGTTGGGATCGACACCAGGGAGCAAGCCGAAAGGAACGCTGGGAACAGCAGCGAACGGCAGCAACGCTGCCACAGAACAGTGGATCGGGGCACGTCGGAAACGACGCAGAAATAGGAAGGCCGAGCTAGGGCTCGGGCAGGAGGGGGCTGCGGGATCCGGGGTCGGTCGCCGACCGAAGGGTGGCCGACAGGGGGTCGGGCAGAGGGGTTTGGCCGCACGGGGAGGACCGGCGGAGGCCGGGGTAGCGGCGCCGGAGGTGGAGCCGCGCCGGAGACGTGCGTGGGTGACCGTCCTGGAGTTGGGCGCCGGAGTGGCGGCGATGGGCGCCGGGCGCGCTCGGGACAGCGTGCGCCGGCGGGACAGTGGGTGCGGCAGGCTGCGGGAAGGGCCAGCGACACTGGACGCGACCGGGGGAGGACAGCGAGGCCGCCGGAGGCGCGGAATCATCTCGTCGGGTGGTGGAGCTCCGGCTCGAGCTCCAGAAGCTAGGGCACGGGTTTGGGGAAAATTGTGAGATGGTGATATGATGATGGAGATGGAGGGGGTTTATATAGAGAGAGGGGAAGAGGAGTTACGGAAGAGGGAAGGGTGGTCGGCCGGTTACAGGGAGGTGAACGGAAGAGTCGGGGTCGGTTTGTGAGCCGAGGGCCGCTTGGTCAGGAAGAAAAGGAAAGTTTTCCTTTTCCTTAAGTAATAGTGAAAGAAAGAGAAAGAGAGATAGAAAAAAAAACTTTTAATAAGTTTATAAAGTATTTACTAAGAAAATATTCTTTTTTTTCTTTAAAATAGAAAATAAAATAAATATAAATATAAGGAACTTCCGAATTAATTTCGGAAGGCTGAACTTGGGTTCGAGATGGGCTCGGTACAGGTCAGGACCAACAATCAAAAATCCAGAAAAATAATTTTTCTAAAATATGTTTTTCATAAAGAAATGATAATAATTAATTTAGTAACTAATTATACAATTAAATGTAAAAATAAAATTTTTACGGGTTTGACCAAACACTAAAATTCCAGAAATACCACTTCCTAAATAAATGATTTATAATAATAATAATAATAATAATAAGCACTGAAATAATTAATTAAAATTACGGGTTTCATAACCTTCCCTCCTTAGAAAATTTCGTCCTCGAAATTTAAGCTTTTAACCTCTGCTAGTAAATTCTAAAATTTCAATGTGTCACATCACTAAAATTTTAGTTCAATCACATATCGTATCAAACCCAACCAATTTTATATTTCTTGATTAACATTTCAAAGCTCATCCTCGAAATTCGAATTTGAACAATAATCCACAGATCCTATTCTCCATTTTTTTTAATTCAAATAATAAATAATAATTATTTATGCCAAATCTCAAAATCACCAATATCCTCAACTCCTCGAAATTTGGTTTTCCGCAAAATTTCAATTTTTTTTTTAAAATCAAATCTAATCCTTAAATGTTAAATTTAAATTCAATGCTCCAAACAACTTTAATTTTTAATCTTTAAATACAACCTTTAAATTTATATCTTGTAATATAATGATAATCTTCTTAAAATCAAATTCAATCATACTACATCCTTCAAAACTTATGATTTTACAAAATCGTCCATGTGCCATATCAATTCTTCAACTCTTTTATTTAAATAAAATTTTATCCTTAAACTTTAATCCTACAAAGCTTCCACTTTCCACCTTAGAAAATATCAAATTTAAAATTTTACTCATCAATTCCAATTCTAGTAAGAAATCAAATCATAAGATCAAAAATTTTAGTGCTAATCCACAAATTTTTTTTTTATTCTCACATTCTAGTTTTTCAAGCTAATTAAAATTGAAATCCAAATATGCCATTTCTTATATCCAAAAATTAACATCTTCAAACATCAATTGGTGACTCGATCATAAAATCAAATCAAATCCTCAGTCAATTTTTTTTTTTTTACTAATGTTAATTCGATGAATAAGTTTTTTTTTTCTCCTCATAAAAATAATTTCCTCAAAAGTCAAAATTCAATCTTGGTCACGTAATGCTCGTCTCCAAGAATTTATAGAACTTCCACAGATTTGATTTCCTCTTTATCCTAAAGTTCATCCATCTCTATTTCAAAATCCAAATTCAAACATCAAAAGATTCAAACACAAACTTCTCAAAGATTTAAATTTAATCATAGCTACTCTCTCTCCTTTAATAAAAGGCAAGATGATTATCTCAATATAATTATCCTGCCGTTAGGATCTATAAAATAGTTTAAAAAAAATACCATAAGTTTTTAAATAATTCGACAAAAAAAAACTTACTGTCATTTCACAAATCAAATTCCTACATAAAATAAATGAGAAAAAATCATACTTCAAAAACTTTGATAACCTTTAAATGGGATCCTTAAATCAAAATTTTACTTTCAAAACTGAAATCATAACGTTTCATATATATCTCATATCTAGAGACAACTAATTTAAAACTCGAAGCCACATCACAAAAATTTATTTGTGTTAATCTATCAAATTTAAATCCTCTAATCTTTCAATTTCTACTCGACATGATATTCTTCCCTCAACTGGTAGATTTTATATTCAATCAATTACATCTTTGAAAATATTTAATCAAAACTCCTTGTGGCTTATCATTACAAAAATTGTTCTCCTTAAAATCAAAAGTGTCAACTCTGCAAAGTCAATATAAAATTTAATTCTAAGATGCATATGATATTATTACTCAAATAAGATCTTTTCCTAAACTCAAGTTCACATTATCGGGTGCAATCTTCTCAAATTTTTTTTTTTCCGATTATCCTTTATAGTTAATTCACCATGCACCTTCCTAGAGTGCATCTCTATGCCTAACATTGACAACCTTTAATCTTCAATGTCAAACTATTCACAAACTTCCCTCGATACTAATCACCATTGTACATTTTAACTCATATATATCCTATATATCATGCACTCTAAAATCCAAGCTATAAAAATGTTCTAGGTTTACTTCATAAGACAAAATCAGATTCGAGGCTTGATTGCTAAATATCAAGATAAAATTGTAAACATGTTTAGAATCTTCTAGATAGAGTTTAGAATATTTTGTTGTGATCAAAATCATGAGTAAACATCGAGGTATAATTTAAATAATCATAACGAGTTTAAAGTTCTAAACGGATAGAAAATGTAGATGATTGTTCTTCTGAGATTAAGGAATTTATCAAAATATGTGTTTGAGATTCAAGAGACTGAGGCTAAAATCAAGAGGAGTATCTGTTCTCCGATTTCAAAGATGAAACGACCAAAAATCACAGATTCGGATTAAGTAAGAAAAGTCAATAAAAATATTCCTGACAAATTACTCAGGAAATATAAAAATTATTTTGAGAAGCATAATTTCATGACTAAGGAAAGTTGGAAATTTGAGAGAAGGTAAGTCTCATTAATTCAAGGAAAATCAAATTGAAATTGTCAAATAACGCCAAGAAATTAAATAGCTTTGGGACAGCTCAAAATTTTCATGACTAAAGGAAATTCAATTGTAGAATGGATTCAAAAATGTGATCATTTTTCTGACCGCTCCTGCTTCATGATCATAGAAACTTTCTAGGCCTTGATTTGATCAAAAAAAATTGCATAGAGAGAGTAGGGTTTTATAATGAGCGGATGAGGTCAACATATGAAAATATTCTCGATCTTTGGAAAACATAGGAGATAATTGAAATAACTCCTTTAAGAGAATCATGAACTAAACTAATTCTTCTGGTAATAATTGACCTTTATGGTTTAAATGATCCAGAAGAATTTTGATTCAGGATTGATTCCGAGAAAGTTAGTCAAGGCAAAAGGTTGGATAATGGTTGTAGATATATATTGGGTAGATAAGAATTTATCAAGGTTGCTAAGAGAATATTGAAACTCTTCATAATGAACGAATCAAAATTCCAAATAAAGGTAGAGAAGTAAGATCTGCTCAACCAATGAAGAAGTTAAAATTAGGTTTGATAAAGAAGAAGAGTGAAAAATTCAATCTTAATCCAAAAAGAATATGAATCCTAAAGTATACTAGAACCTGAAAATTATGGTAGGAGAATAATCTCGAAAGTCATGGGACACTCAAAGGTACAATCAGCCTAATCTAGATAAGGTTTAGGTACAAACACAAACAAGGTATCCTACGAATCTATAAGCAGGCAAAAATTAGATATTTAAGTAAAAAATTTTCGGCCCTATAATGTAACATGGTGTATATCATGTAAGTGTTCTAGTTGTTTCTAAAGTCTATTTTCCTAAAGTCTCAACTATCCCTAGGTCAAGTTACAGAACTGCACGATGGTCTAGACTAAGTTGACTAGACCAATTTACAGATCTGACCTGCATGGGCCACCACTAAAAATATGTCACGACCCGGTCCCAAATTCTTGGGTCAAATCGGATCATGTCCAGCCTGCACCGTTGTTGAGACGGCGACAGTAAGCTGTATCAAGTAGTGAAATACATGCAGATGAAATTCTAACAAAATATAAAAAATCATTTTATTCAATTTGAAATTTCTGAAATACAACAACTATTAATTACAACTACATTTGATACATTGGTTACTAAAAATTTACTATCCAGCTCTATTGATCTTGGATTCCAAGTTCTGCGGGAACATGCATCAGATCTTCAATGACTCGATCACCTAAAATGTTGGTCTTCAGTCAGGAGGGAGTAAAGTACAATTCATGTAAATTTTAACAATTAAAATGACAATTAATATCATGCACTTTTAAACAGTTTGACGAAGAACAGTTTTGAAATAATACAGTACAGTGATGTGAATAGGTAATGAATATGACCGGATTGGGTTACAGTAGTATCCTAGCGATACGGTATGGCTTGTCCCCGTGTGAAGAGGGGAAAGCTAATACAGTCAGTTATCCTAATTTTGGATTTGGTCATATCCACTACTCTACTCCCCCAGTCCCCAACAGTACTGTCATTACTCTCGAAAGAGTTCGTGTATAACAGTGGTTTAAACTTGTAATGAAATGATTATTAAAATAATCATAAATTTACATAAATGTACTTGCCTTAAACTTCTCAGGTTGGACGAGATTGGTACTTCGGGATTTGAACAGTCACACTCTTCCTTGAAATCCTACATTCCGGAAATTTGTCTCAGAAACCACAACTCTAGAATTATCTAGTTACAATCTCTAGATTTTTGTCTCCTAGTCAATTTTTAGTCTTGTATTAACCAACACAATCAAAAACACGTTTTTCTAGTGCGTTACATTTAAGGAAATCTAAATTTATATTTTATTTCGGAAAACTTGTTTTTATCAATTTATTGGGAAATAGTTAGTATTTTATAATTATATATATAAATATAATTTCTTTTCTTTAAATGAGAAAATCGTGAATTTCTAACTAATAATTAATATTAATATTAATTAATCCTACTCGTTCACAATCCCAGAGAATCCACAGCTACTTCCTACTTATTACAAATTTACAAAAAAATAGATAAATGGGCTTATGCCCTTACATTTCCAAGAATTAAAATAAGAGAAAATTCGTTAGTCCTGTAAACTGCCTACAAATTAAATATGAATAATATTTAATAATTCTAATTAAAATATAAAATATTATTGAGTCTCAGAACTGGTCCAATCGTCATTTTTATAGCTAATGCCTCAACGTCCGGACGAAACCGGTTTCGTTTGCAGTTAGCCAGGGCCCATTGACCAATACGGTTGTCACCCAAATAAATCCAAAAATAGTATTCTTTTTCAAAATTCATTTTAAAATTATATAATCAAATTTTTATAGAAATTTCGGCAGCATTCCCTCTATTTTCGGGATAACCCAAAACTGGAAAATGCGCCGATTTTTCCTGCAAAATAAATCCCAAACCAGGGATACCCCAATATAACCATAAAACTATTTTCCGAAATAAATTCGAAGTCCTGAAATGATATCGAAACTAACAGAATCCTTTCCGAAATAATTCTCAGAATTTCCGAGAAAATCACAGAACCAAGTTTTAACTAAAACCCAAAATAATTTATATATAAAACTATAATCACAGAAATGTTTCCAAAGGTTTTGGAAAATTCCGAAATCAAAAAGATCATCGACGCAAACCAACAACATACAAATTCCGAAGAAACTTTGGAAAAATGGTAACGTAATTAAAACGTAACCAACAATCCGAATTCCCGAAGGAATCGGTGGACCATTTTTCATCACAGACTAAAAGAACTATGGGACTATCTAGAAGTTACCGAAATTGACGGAATCCGAAGTGATGCCTCGGACTCGAAACGTGTCCAGCACTCGCGGACAGCGCACAGGTTGGGATCGACACTAGGGAGCAAGCCGAAAGGAACGCTGGGAACAGCAGCGAACGGCAACAACGCTGCCACAGAACAGTGGATCGGGGTACGTCGGGAACGACGCAGAAACGGGGAGGCCGAGCTAGGGCTCGGGCAGGAGGGGGCTGCGGGATCCGGGGTCGGTCGTCGACCGAAGGGTGGCCGACAGGGGGTCGGACAGAGGGGTTTGGCCGCACGGGGAGGACCGACGGAGGCCGGGGGAGCGGCGCCGGAGGTGGAGCCGCGCCGGAGACGTACGTGGGTGACCGGCCTGGAGTTGGGCGCCGGAGTGGCGGCGATGGGCGCCGGGCGCGCTCGGGACAGCGTGCGCCGGCGGGACAGTGGGTGCGGCCGGCTGCGGGAAGGGCCAGCGACGCTGGACGCGACCGGGGGAGGACAGCGAGGCCGCCGGAGGCGCGGAATCGTCTCGTCGGGTGGTGGAGCTCCGGCTCGAGCTCCAGAAGCTAGGGCACGAGTTTGGGGAAAATTGTGAGATGGTGATATGATGATGGAGATAGAGGGGGTTTATATAGAGAGAGGGGAAGAGGAGTTACGGAAGAGGGAAGGGTGGTCGGTCGGTTACAGGGAGGTGAACGGAAGAGTCGAGGTCGGTTTGTGAGCCGAGGGCCGCTTGGTCAGGAAGAAAAGGAAAGTTTTCCTTTTCCTTAAGTAATAGTGAAAGAAAGAGAAAGAGAGATAAAAAAAAACTTTTAATAAGTTTATAAAGTATTTACTAAGAAAATATTCTTTTTTTTCTTTAAAATAGAAAATAAAATAAATATAAATATAAGGAACATCCGAATTAATTTCGGAAGGCTGAACTTGGGTTCGAGATGGGCTCGGTACAGGTCAGGACCAACAATCAAAAATCCAGAAAAATAATTTTTCTAAAATATGTTTTTCATAAAGAAATGATAATAATTAATTTAGTAACTAATTATACAATTAAATGTAAAAATAAAATTTTTACGGGTTTGACCAAACACTAAAATTCCAGAAATACCATTTCCTAAATAAATGATTTATAATAATAATAATAATAATAAGCACTGAAATAATTAATTAAAATTACGGGTTTCATAACAGGAGCGAGCACAAAATATCTCACGCAGTTCATATCAAGTTAGAAAATATAAAGTATACAATAGAGTAAGATACAGAAAACGCTGAAAGAAGAATATATATGAAAAACAGCAGAGATTTGATAATAGAAAATATCTATATATGATAAGTAAGAACCGTAAGCAATATTTGATTTAGAGTACAATATGGTTATGTAAACGGTTTAGGACAATACAATGGTAAATCCATTGTACGTGAGTGCATAATGGACATATACAATAGATATACAATATTGCACAATAGGATTTGATTACATAACCAATTCTACTCTCCCTCCCCAATCAATACACAAGGATCCACTCCAGTTACGTTATCTTATACAATAGTGTACAATATTATACAATAGATGTATAATATTATACAATAGATGTACAATGTTATACAATAGTTGTACAATGGTCTATCCATGGGACTCATGTGATAATGAGAGTACAATATGCACAATGAGTATACAAGGATAAGGGTATTCAATAAATATAATATATAAGTGAAACGCACATCACAATATGTATTTAGTGAATACAAAGGGATAACATCTCAAAAGAAGATCCATATAGTACCAATTCGTGATAACAATCATGTCAACATCAAGTACAGTAATCTAGAGCAAGAATGTAAATCCAGACAAGTATGAAACGGTCAGAGAATGTACTCGCCTGATACCCTGAACAGCTGATATGAAAAGATGGCCAACTGGAGTCACAGAGTCCTAGTTATAGCAACACATGTTATAAAGAGTTCAATTTATATGGTAATTAAAATTATAATATAATCTATATGATTCTAAGTCAATCTAGGTCAAAGTCAACTCTTGGTCAACTATAAAGTCAAACTAGGTCAACTCTAGTCAACTGTGGTCAAACTAGCTAGGGTTGAGTCAACAATGGTCAACTAGTCTAGGTTAGTCAATTCTAGGTTTAAACAAACTAAGTATATACAAATCAAGTATCCAAGATAGCTACTAACTCATAGCCTAAGTCACTTGCTAAACCAAGCACAAAACTAAACCATAAGCTAACAAGGCACACAAACTTTGTCATATAATGTATATATATTATTTACATATTCATATACATAGATATATATAGGAAAGCTATATATATAGGCACATATATATATATATATATATATATATATATATATATATATATATATATATATATATATATATATAGAGAGAGAGAGAGAGAGAAAGAGAGGTAAAAGAGTAAGTGAGTATGTGTGTGTTTGGCATGTGTGTGAAAGGATATGTGTTAATATTCTAAAATTTAGTGATAGGTAGGTGTATGTGACATGTGATACATGATGTCAAAGGGTGTATGAATGCATGTGTGTAAAAGGTTATAGGTTAACTTAGTTTATAGAAATGTATACATACATACTTACATTGTATACATGCATACATACATATAATGTATATTACATTACATGATACATACATATATACTTGTATTACATTATACTTATATTCATGCATATTAGATACTTGTATTTATATTAACATATTGCATACATTCATTTCATTCATGCATCTATGCATTACGTACATGTTTTATACATATGCATACATTGCATATCATTTCATACATTAACATAGAGGCATACAAACATGCACACATCATATATTTCATACCTTGCATTACCTTACATATCATGTTATATATTATCATTCATTCCTTTCATATATTACATTATCTTTAAGTTTTTTTTTTTTGAGTCAAAGGACTTTATTCATTACTCATTATCAGTGAATATAATGAAAGAAGCTTCTTTTGCAAGGAGCTAGATAATACATTCTGGAGTAGAGGTTATCTGAAGTTCTAAGGCACTATTTGTCTGTTTTAATATGTTCGTAGCCACGGAGTGGGCTACTTCATTACCTTTCCTTCTAGTAAATGAGAATTCGAGATCCATCCCTGTTCGGCGAATCTCCTCTTTCAGCTCCAGGTAGATTGTGTAATCTCAATGGGATGAGATCCTTTTCTCCCTTAATGATACGATAAGCTATGAGGGAGTCGCCTTCTATCGTGCAGCTACTCGCATCAAGAGAACAGGCCAATTGGACTCCCAATCGGATAGCCATAAACTCCGACGTAAGACTTTTATCCCCTTCCATAGTGTGAGCTGCCGTGGTAGTCATCGCTTTGCCTAGCACAAAACTCTCCTCCCCATCTCTCGCAATGGCCGCGGTTGCTAGGAATCCTGACGATACTGCTCCGTCTACATTGATTTTGATGGTTCCCATGGGGGGCAGTATCCAACACTTGACATCCATAGAGTCTTGGAAGTTATTGAGATAATCCATGCTTGCCGTCTTCCCTTCCGAGTACGTACAGTAGAAGTGGTTCGCCTGTTGAATGATATTGTGGATGCTAGGTGCTTTATGCTCGAAGATGCAAGCACATCGGACCTTCCATAAAGCCCATAGTATAGCAGCCCCCATTCTAAACCTGTATCCGTCTTGCTTGTCCGATAACCATTCCTCGAGAAGCTTAAAGATGTCCCCATGCTGATCGACTCTAATCCCCAGTGGGCACGCGAACCATACTGCTCTCGATACATTGCAGTGGAGGAATAGATGGTTTGAATCCTCAACGTGCGCCAAACAGAATACGCAATCCTTGTTAATATTGTTGATCATCTTGCTCATGGACTCAAATAGTGGGAGAGCTCTATGAAGGAGTCTCCATATAAAGATTTGGATTCTAGGGGATATAACCTTCAACCTCCACAGGTTACTCCATCTGATGCTCGCCGATGGGATTGTCGAACTACTAGGGGCCTCTCTCCGAAGGGATTCATAGAGTGACTTGGAACTGAATTTTCCATTCTTCGACTTAACCCAGACGAGTTCATCATCCCCTTCACCTTTCCGAATATCAATATTGATAATAGCCACTGCTTCTATATCGGTAAATAGTGACCTGATATGTTCTACGTTCTAGTTTCTCATATTGGGTTCCATAAGGTCCCTAACATCAACTGGAGTGTTGATAACGGGAGAGCTATTTGAGACACAAAATCTAGGGAGCGTGGGGATCCATGGATCCTCATAAATCCTCACCCTTCCTCCTTTAATTCGCCAAAATATATTGTCCTCCAAATAGCTTCTCGCGTCCAGAAGACTCACCCATATAGCCGAGGCCGTATTTGTCTTTCTTGCTGCCCATATTGATTTGTTTTGTAGATACCTTCCTTTCAGTATTCGGACCCATAATTGGTCAGGGTTGGTCAGAAACCGCCATAACAGTTTCCCTACCAACGATTTGTTCACCCATTCGAGCCTTCTAACTCCGAGACCCCCTTCGCCTTTGGATTGAGTGATTTGCTTCCAGTAACACCCAGTTTTTCAGATGAGAGTATTTTTGAAATTTTATAATTTTAAATATTATTTAATTGTATTTATTTCATATTATGATTTTTGGTGATTTTCAATTATTTTTAAACTATTTAAAAATTGCCTTAAGTCATGGCTTGTGATTTTGAGGTCTTGCTAGTGTAACCTGAAAGACTGCATGACCTAGAGCCTAACCATGTCATTAGGATATTTTAATTGTCATTTTTAGCCTAGGGGTAATTTGGTCATTTTGACTTATTTGAATTAATTGATGATTATTGAATTGGTGAATTCTAGTTTGACTTTGACTTGTTGAGACCTAGTGGACTAGCCTAGAACCTAACCCTAGCCATGGTGACCCTAGTCTAACTTAGGTTAACCTACTTTTAGTCATTAGGGACTAATTTTGGATTAGGAGGATTAGTTTTAGTGAATTTAAGTCATGGCGTATGACTTCATAACTTGATTAATCATAACTTAAGCCCATGGGCCAATTTAGGAAACCCTAACCCTAATTCCTTACTTTATGACCAGCCATAGGGATCCCCACCCTATATAAACACTTATTCTCTAGGGCTTGCCTCTTTCTTTTATTCATTTCAACATTGGAAAAGAAAGGTATTTGTCCCCTTCCAAAAATCCCCATAAATCCATTTTTATTCTTTTTTAATCCTAGTTTCTTGTATTAGAACCTAATACTCTCCTATTTTCAGATTTTGGGATTTAATCCCAGCTTTGGGTCAATTTGGAGCTTTTGCCATCTAGAGGAGGAATCCCCCATTTGAAGCTTTTCCAAGCTTTTTGCACATATAGGTAAAATCCTTTAAATTGATTTAAATTTCGGTTTTCTTTGCATGTAGGGCTAGATCTAGGAGTCCCCTAAGTGTCCCCAAAATTTGGATGGTTTTCGTGTTCGTTTGGTGTCCGTATCGGACACGTGTCATAGGGTATGTTAGGTGTTCGACGAAATGCCTCAATGGATTGAATGTTAATGTTTTTCAAAACAAATTACATATTTGGAAAGCTTATTATATATAGATTATGTTTGTATATGATTGAGCACGATTCTCTGGATTTTTTGTGTCCAAAACGGACACGCTCCTCGTGCACGATACTGCGTACAGGCCCCATGCGGTGTCCTGCTGCCACACGTTCATATCCGACACGACACGACTCGGTTGGACACCAAAATTGGTGGACACCTGCGAGCTATGTCTGACAGCACGCACACCAAATTTGAGGCCAAACCATCGAGTGGTTTGTGAGAAATCTCACTCGCACCGGTCGATGCCTGTCGTGTACGCACGTATAAACCCCACTGATACGTGTCTCGTGCTCAGGACACGCGTGTCATGGACACAGTACAGGGCCATAGACATGTATCCCTATCATTGGCGAACATGTGTGCACAAGATCGACACACTTCGAGCTCTGTGTCGTGTCCAATTGGACACGACATGGCCGCACGATGATTAATTCTACTGTTTTCTGTTAACTGGTTAGACTTCATTTTTGACCCTTTGTGTCCTGATTCTTGGACACGTTAGGGACCACTAGGACACGTAGGGTTTGCCTATACACAGTGCACGTGTTTTCCCTATTTATTTCGTATTGTATTTCTTATTTTGGTTTTGAAATTTAATGTTGAATTTCGAATTTCACTGGAACTGTGTGTTTCAGTTTTGGGAAATTCAGGATTGTTTGATTGTTCTGAGAATTCATTGGGTTAACTTTCCTAAGTATGTTCAGTGATGATCCTATCCACACCATGTATTGTCCTGCATTAACTTGCCAATTGCATTGCATAGGCATCTGCTAATTGATTCCTGCACATAGTCGACATCCATTACCTGATGCACCAATTGCATTCACTGTAAAGCAAGATATCCTGGATCATTGCCTGCCTTGACACATTGTTCTGCAAATATTTCTTGCATTCACTCATTGTCGTGCATCTGCATGAACCTCCAAATTCATGCAATGCACTTGGTCACATGTCCTATACCCTGACACTTTCACTATACACATATTTCACAATTCCTGAACATTGTCATGCATTTATTTACTGATATTTTGCACACTACACTGATACAATTGACACATACTGAAAATCTGAGTTTTTCCCATTGCCTTTACTGTCATTGACACTCTCGACACCCTAAAATCTGAGAGCACATGACTGTAATGGTGCATGTTATAGGCTATGTTAATTCCTGAGTTTGATTACTTTGGACTGTCACATGTTGCCACTACTTAGTTTAAACCCATTTTAATGTATCAGAGGTTTGTCCATTGGCTTTAACTCAGTTTCTTAGGTTAGTTTCAGACCTATACCTATATTGATGTTCAGAGGTTGTGAGAATGTTTGGGTGGCTAAGTGCCTGGGTGAGAATGATCTGCATTAGCAACAGCAGGCTTGGGCAGCAGCATTGCAGTAGCAGCAGGCAAGGGTATTGCCTTGCAATACAGGCTCGGGCAGCAGCTGCAGTGGCCATGCTTGGCATGGCACTTGCAATGCAGAGCAGTGGTTTAGCTTGGGCCATTGGCCCTTTGACTTATGAGTTAAAGAGAGTAAGGGAGTGCAGGTTTGGATGTAATTGTCCTTGGTGAGGATATCACCTGAACCTATTGACCTCAACTGTGAAAGTGTGTGACAGTGAAGTGATTGAGGGTTCTAGAGAGTGTAGTTTAGAGTTCAATGTAATATGTGAGAGTGCCAAGCCATGTACTAGTGAGTGTCAGGGTTGGGTTGGCTAGAAACAGTGGTAGATACATGTGTTCATACCAGTTAGTATCCTAAGTTGTTGGTTAGGTAGTGTGGAGTTGAGGTTATGTTCATTAGAGCCTACACCCTGTCCTGTTCTGCTTTCCATATGCCTAATCCATATAGTCATTCCAGACCTCTACTGTAATATGGTGAATGAATGAGAGAATAGGGGAGGGTCTATATCAGATGGGTGTGGGTCTAGAGAGTTGAGAGAGTTGATAAGTGTAGAGTTGAGTGAGGATAAGGTTGCATAGGCAGAGGGTTATGGTATTATAGGGCATGGTATGACATTGATTGATAAGTGGGGATATATGTCACTACAAAAAAAGTGTCTTTCTGGGACGCCAAAAATTCGTCTTAAAAAGGCTCAAATCAGTCCCAAATTGTAATTTGGGACGAATTTTAGGACGGTAAGTGACAGTGCTATTAGGGTGGCGTGGCAAAAAATTTAGGACAGAAAATACCGTCCTAATTTGGTTTTAGGGTCGAAAAATCTAACCGTACCAAAAGAGTTTGAATTATTATATGTTTACGACGGTTTACTAAACTGTCCCAAAATAAAAGAGTTTGTGACGAATATCATCCGTCCTAGAAATATTTGCCAGCGTCACAAAAGGATATCATTTATATCTAGGACAATTACATAACCGTCCCAAAAGTAATACTTATGAAATTATCGTTTGTATCTTCCAGCTATAAAACATACCATTTAAATACACACATAACATAATTCATATGATCATTGTCCTCAGATGTATCTCCAGGTGTCAAGCTCCAATACAAAAAAAAAAGCTTAACAACATCAAGAATTCTTTACCATTAAGTAGAAGACAACAAAATCCATATATAACTATATATGTTCAATTGATAAACAACGAAAAAGCTTAACAGTAAGCATCCTTTACCATCATTTCCAAAATAAATTCAAAACACAACATCATCCACACCATCAGTTACAAAGAACCCCTTGTCTCCACCATTACAAAATGAACTCATTGTCTCCCACCATTACAAAATGGACCCATTGTCTCCACCATTACGTATATACAAAATTCTGAACCCAAAACATTAAGCACTACGCTATGTTTTTGAAGATTCAAGTATATCCAACATGAACCCAAAAAAATGAACCCAATTTTTTTCCATCACAGGATAGTCGCCCATCATTTTAGCATATCCAGATGCTTTTGAAGGACCTGCAAATGAAATAAGATATGCCAATATATTAGCAACCTGCTAACTGTATACAAAGGACAAGAACTACATCCTACATGTATTATGTTTTTCTTTACATCTTAGTAGGTCTGGCCATATTGCTAGCATCACAAATTAGAAACTTCAAGGATAATGAAACTACCACAAAAATTGTAATCTGTGTAGATGACCCAATAGCAACCCCCAATGCTATATCCTGCAGTGAAAAGAAAATAACAAATTCATCAACCGAAGATAGTAAAATTATATAGATCAAAAAGATCCTACAAACACTTACAAGAAAAATTTATAAGTAAAACAAAATATGTACTAAAAGAATGACAGGTTTAAGGGATGGAATCCTACATTTTAGATGAGCTTCAATAAGAAGAAAATGGAATCCTACATTTTAGATTGGCATTGCGTATAGAGTTGTCCCCAAAATTTGGGATAGGGGCTCTGTTGTTGTATTATGTGTAGGGTTGTCAGGTTCGGTCCCAATTTATGCAAAACTAATCCCTAGATAGTTAATCGTACACAATCCCAAACCAGATAAGGAATAAATGATCCGAACCCGATCCTAACCTGATAAAGAAATTGGATTCGGGTAATCATTTGGTATTCATTGGCAAAGTACTTACATACTTCTTTTACATATACATGAATTTTTTGGAATACATATAGTTATATGATCAAATGAATATAGTTATATTGAGTATCAAAGGGGATGCAAGTATTGATTAGGTGATACCAATTGGTGTCATGGACAGTGTCAGGAAGGGTCTATATGAGGAAACTGGGGTTAGATTGGTGTGTACCTAGAGTGCAGCTAACTTCTTGCTCGAGAATGCAGCAGCCTGCAGTA
The DNA here is from genome assembly GCA_029216955.1 of Iris pallida. Taxonomy (NCBI): domain Eukaryota; kingdom Viridiplantae; phylum Streptophyta; class Magnoliopsida; order Asparagales; family Iridaceae; genus Iris; species Iris pallida. The sequence continues at coordinate 37,786 of JANAVB010044427.1, forward strand.
ACATTTGAACGGCCTTGCACTGCATGATACTGCTAGTATGCAGCAATTTTCCTGGAGTTTCCTGTATAGTGTCGCAGAAATTTGCAATGTCTGTAGTGTCAATTTTGGTATCAGAAATACCAACAAACCTGTGAGAATTATGTGCATCAAGTGGCCATATGTGAGTATACTATGCACTAAAATCTGTGTGATGAGGGTGTTCAATGATTTGACTGGTTGAGATTGCAGGCCATGTTGCATACCTGGTCCTAGATGCAAGATAACTAAACATTAGATATATGGTTGCTTCATGATCTACTGCCTTTAAGAGTATTAGGCCTTCCATAAGAGAAACACTTATTTTTTGAATACATGGCTTCCTTTTATTGTCGAAACTTATTGTTTCCTGTTGTAATGACTCCAAAAGGATGTAGGTAGCTCATTCTACTTGTTTGCAATAGCCCATAGCAACTTTAGATTGCTATAAAATAGTTTGATCCAAGGATAAACTCTGGTGACGAATTTATTCCACTTCTATTCAAAATCTCCAATCACAGGAACTGAGCCATCACAGGAATAATCAAAATTCCAAGCAAATGAGGGCACAAATTTATATAAAATATGACAGGCAAATTTTTTTTTAATAATTAAAGACAGGGCAATCAACTGTAAGACCAGTGAAGAAAGGCACTCTACACTCGATGTATATCACCAACCTGATTCTGTTATGTGTTTGTGATGCAAGTTAAATGGAAGTAAACTATATGCACATTTAATGGAGCATACAATTTTGTATAAGACTAAAAGATCCATTTTTCCAGTCTCAGCCACTTTGATATTGTTCATCGTCTAAAATATAGTAAATGTATGAAACAACCAAGTTAGATTTCAATCCTCAATATACTAAGCTAATATATGAATGATGGCTAAAATAACATCACATAATGTACGATTTAATAATCAAACTGACCTGTCCAAGAAGGAGACTGCATACATCAGACCTAAGAGAGAACTCCTGGGAAGTAACAAACATAGCACATTACATGTTCCACCAGGGATTGGTATTGCCCAATTCGGCCAACTTATGTCATATGCTTACAATTTGGAGTGGCAAGTGCAATATGGATGTGGATGAAGGAGCACCTAGTACTGAATTCATGCAAAACGCAATTATGACCTTTCCAAGTACAAAACAAGGAATTATACACGCAATTCAAAAAGGAAAATTCTAAATGCACTTTTGCTTAGGACAGTCCATTACTTCAGGACAACCCAGATTTTTGCAATTTTTACTCAGGACAGCCCCAAATTTACTTTGGGCTGCCCAACTCCCCAAAACCCTTCATTCTAAATTTCTATTCTCTCTCTTCAAAGTTAACAAACCTTCCCTTCATATACGAACTTTAGAAACTTCCTTATGGTAAACCAATTTAACTTAAATTGGTTAACCAATTTAACTTAGATAAATTTCTATTTTATCTAAACCAGCTGCAGATAGAAACTTCCTTATGGTTAACCAATTTAAGTTAACAAACCTCTCCACAACAGTCAAAAACTCTCACAGACTTGAGAAAGGTAGGGTATGGAACTTTGGCTATATATGAGGAACAACATAAGGGTGGGTCGATAAGTTGGATTCGAACTTAATATAATCATTTATAGAGTTAACAGAAAGATTCTGAACCCTTAAATAAATGATATCACCAAATTTAGTTTAATGCCATGAAGCTAAGAGTAAATGACAGGCAGAAAAAAAAAACAGGGGTTCCAAACAACATACTGCAGAAGAAGTGGTGGAAAGGGTAACCCCACAGAAGCAACCGCACCAATGAGAACTTTTGTCTGCATCAAGAATGTTCCAGTTTCAGGCATCAAGACTTCATCTAATAGTCACATATCAAAACTTGACATCAGCCTGAAGAATATTCAACTCAAGGTGCTCATCTTACCAGAAAAAAAATGACTAGTAGTTCTGGATGAATGCTTCTTCCATCTAGAAAACTTGACCAAATCTGACCAGAGTTGATTCTCAAAGCAATCATTATAACCGAATTGCCTGCAAAAAAACTAATATTTAAAACACAAGGCGAGGAATAGTTTGCAAGACAGTGAAGAATGTCAATCTAGAAAGAAAAAAAAAGAAGTTTCAAGAGCATTGCCCATGTTCCAAACTCTAATTACCAGAGAGTTCCCTTTTTATTTTCCCCACACTTGCAGGAACTATTGAAAAGGAGAAGAACAAACTAAAACACATTTTTGAAAGAAAAGGTAAAATATTACGTTGGAAGTGTAAACCCAACAAATATGTAGTTCATCTCAAATTTGATACCAATGAAACCCTTGTCATTCAATTATCTGAAAAAGGCACTAACTGCCAAACCAAACTCCACCACTGGTCAGATGTGGAGTTCTGGAGACAACAAAGGTGGAGCATCAAAAATTTAAGATAGATGTTACAGAAAAAGGTACCAATAACTGGATTAGTTCTGCAAAGTAGTAAATCTACAGAGTAATTATGCATGAGAGATTCATTGCATTTGTTAGAGAGCAAGCTTTGTCAATGTGTGAGTGGAACTGTCAATCAGGAAAAGAAGAAAAGTTGACTCATCCATTTCTTTGTATCAAACAACTTCAAGAACACTTGTTAGACACTAAAAAATAATTACCTTGCCTATAGTAGCTGAAAGAGGTCCACCCTAGGTGGGACAATCCTCCAGATAAGTGCTTTTGGACCAAGTCATCAAACCCATGGAACACAATCATAGTTCAAATAAATTTAAGATAGATGTAACTAGCAATCCCTGGTGGACTGTCCTAAGCTAACTTCTATGTTTCTGTAGAAATTTTCCCAATGGACACACTCCCGAAATCTACAAAGGCCTTCCAACAAGTTAAGTACAGTTCCTATCAACATATGCTGGACCCTTCTCTGGTAGCAGGGCAAGAGAGAGATACTTGGTGTATCGGGCATTGATGTTGAAGGACCAAAGTTGAAAGTCCCTTAAAAGCCCCTCTTTTTATCATCATATTTGTTTGAGCTAGTGTGTCATAAACCAGAGTCCAAAATTGTGGTCAAAGCCCACCCCATACATGTTGTTCTTGATTGGATGGGTCTCGTATATAGGAACAAACTCTTATAAGCCTTTAAGAAAATATTTCAAGGTCCTTGCAACGTACATAACTAAGATGCAGATTGACTGGTAGGCAGCCCTATTTTGTTGCCCATGCACTTTAAGCTCATGCAACCAAGGAGCAACCCCCAAGTTCCGCTGGACTAGAAGAAAGTCTATACGAATAGGTAAAGATGAAATGTGTATCTTTTATGGGAAGTGTGAAAACATAGATTCATGGGCATATGGGAATCTGATAAGAATCTGAAAAGTGATACCTGAGAACTTCTCCCAAAAGATATATATATAAAGATGACACAAAGGAACTTCCAACTTGAGCTTTGATACCGTGTATGGCATGAAGATTGTTTGTCACCAAGTCAAAAAGATTTGTATCTTCCCAAAGTTGTGCACTAGCATGACAACCACTGATATGTTCAACACATTCAACATATAAAACGAAGCATGAAAATATTCATTCCTAAACTACTGCTGATATAATCTAAGGATCAATAATGCAAGCACTTGCTTTGTTGAATTCTGCCATAATATGAAGTAGACTGATGACATCAAAAGCAGAAACTTAGTTAAGAGAAAATTGACAAGAGTGACCAAAGAGCATACTTCTTTCGGTTTGTTTGTATTTTTCCTTTGTCAAAATCAAAGTGTTCTACCATCATCTTGAGGTGGGGTGTTAGACATACCTTACATATCCAAGATAATCAAGAACACCAGAGATCCGCCAATATATTTTTGTTTTTTAGGTGTAGCTCGCTCCGAGGAACCGATTCTCCTTCATTAACTACTTGTGTTCTCCATTAATAGACAATAAGCATTAGAAATTAAGCAAAAAGTTAGCTTCAAAAGGTTTTGCTTCAAATGGCCAGCTACAGACCACTTGTCAGCAGTTTTTGCTTCAAATTGAACTAGAGCTTAAGAGCCTATTGCCAGCAGGAGAGTTGTCCACTGACTAGCTGGACTCTACCACTTGTTGAACCTCAAAAATAATATGCTCAGTGATAGTATCAGTTCCAATTTTGATTACCAAGGATATGTGCTCAGTGGTAGTACCAGTGTAGTATCAAGCAAATGTATCAGTGATAGCATCAGTGATGGGATCAGAAACTGTGCTCAGTGATAGTATCAATGATAGCAAATGTTCAATTATGACTCAACTTTACACATAGAAGAAACAAAAAATATAACATGGATGAGTGCAAAGTAGACCTTTCATGATTAGGATAAAACACTGTTACTTATCAGGAGGCCGAGCACTGCTTAGGTGATGTAAAACATAATAAAATATAGAAAAAATTGAAATTCAACAAGCAGCAATATGCACAACAATTTAGATGATAGGGTGAATGAGACAGTTTATAGCTCACTTTAACTAGAAGTCTATCCTATAAATTCTCGTCAAGCCATTTGGTACAAAATAGATTCAGAAGGCCACATACATGGGAAGTACCTTTTAGTGTTCCAGATTTTGAGCCCATCGAATTAATGAACAACCCTTCTAAGTTGTCTAGATGAGGAAAGTGTCTAGAAAATAGGAGAGAGTACAGATCCAACAATGTCTGATTCTTGTAGTGAACCTTCGGTAGGCATTGCGAAAGTTATTAACTGATCTCTTAACAAGCTGAATATTGGAGAAACTAAATCATCAACTTTGTGTCAATATTTGCAAGATGCAATAACAAAATATATAGAGGAAGGGATTGTTCGTCACATGTTTATCAATCTCTAGCTGTCAGAATGTAATCTTGTAAGGGTATCCTTGACAAGGAATTTCAACCACCACTACAACAAGCCTCCAATATTTATCTCAAACAAAAGAGAAAGGAAAAAAGAAACACTAGCACTAGAGAATTTAGTTCAAGAATTAAATTGTACAACTACTCTGAACTTGAGCACATGGACCAAGCTGCACATATTTCATTATATCAACAAACATACAATAAACGACCAAAATGTGCAACCAATTAAAATATATATGCAATGAACCCACATATGATCTCGCACTTGCTAAATTCAATCTACAATACAAATGCAATTAGCCACTCATCCATGTCATAAAACCCATGGCTAACACTCAAATTTTGAGTGTTAGCCATAACAATCAATTTCAGTGTTAGCCATAACAATCATATAGATCTCTCAAGCAAAATCAAAGCAAATGTAGACGCTCAAAAAATTACTAGCACATCAAAAACAATGTTGTCGTTCATAACGTACTCATCTAGCACATTGAATATTATACCACAAACCAAAAAATATTTAGTTCACAATCCCAACACGTGCATTACCAAATATATTTAATTTTATAAAGATAATTAATAACCCCAAAGTTCCAATCAACAAAAATATATCTAGTTTAGGTTCTCTCCCAACTGAGCTATCCCCGCATATTTTTGAAACTTATAATTCCTACATGAATGCTAATCACAATAATTTGACAAATTAAAATCTACAAAGAACATAGCCAGGTTCAAACTCATCTCAATTTATAATATGTTTACATCAATCCAGAATGGGAGTAATTATGTTTAGAATCCCACAAATTTCCAAGGATGAATTAATGTTTATTAAAAAAACCCAAATTTTCACAAATAAATCAACTGTGTCCATATTGTGTCATGTTCCTATCCATGCAAGAATTTGAGTAAAGTGTAAAACACTCAAATCTCAAGCAAATAATCTTGGACAAATTACATGCAGCCGTGTAAACAGTGTGAAACACTTAAATTTTAAGCAAAATTTGAGTAAACAGTGTAAAACCCTCAAATTTCAAGCAAATAATTTAGGATAAAATTACATGCAACCGTAAACAGTGTAAAACACTCAAATTTCAAGGAAAAATTGAGTAAACAGTGTAAATAGTGTAAACCACTCAAATTCTAAGCAAATAATCTAGGAAAAAATAACATGCATACAAAAATTAGGGCAAAGACTAAAACATTTTGGTAAAAAATTCTAAAGATTGGAGAAAATATACCAAGCAGCAGGGATGGAGCACCTAGGGTTGAAAGGTCGGACAAAGAGAGAGCAATGGTCGGAGAGAGAGAGAGAGCAGCAACACTGGAGCACCAGGTCGGAACAATGGTCGGAGAGAAAAAGAGCAGCAACACTGGAGCACCTAGGTCGAGAGAGAGAGAGAGAGAGAGAGAGAGCAGCCCCATTTTTTGATCGGAAAGAGAGAGGGAGAGAAATTTTTTTAGGTTGCTTGATATTGAGAAGTGTGTTCTCATGTTTCGGGATGGACGGTCTGGATTAATCCATCCAATCGAACGGTTGAGATAGAAACATGTGGAGGTTAAGTTTTCCCCATAAAATTTGGCAATTAGCCGCCAAATGTGTGACATTCCTGCCGATCTATTTGGGACAGAAATGTGTATTATTTGGAACAAATTTTCATTAGTCCCAAATAGTGATCCATTTTCACAATCTGTCCCAAAAAAATGCAACTTTTTGTTACTAAAAATATAGCCGTCCCTAGAATTATACTTTTAAGACTTTTTAGACTAGTGTTCCTTATAGTGTCGTCCCAAAAAGATACTTTTTTGTAGTGTGTATATAGGCCAATAGTTACATATGGGTTTGATATATTATATATATATATATATATATATATATCTATATATATATATATATATATATATATTTTTTTTTTTTTTTTTTTTATATATATATATGGTTGCTACATGAGAGGTTGGCTAGATACTATATGAGAGTTATATGATATATATGTGAGATGAGGTTGTGAGGGTTTGCCCCCATGTAGGCTAATAGCTATTTATAGGATATAGTAAACATGGTAAGGGTACCTTGTGATATGGTTAAATATATATGGTATATATATATATATATATAATATATTATATATATATATATATAATATATATATATATATATATGCCTTGGTGTGGTTCATATTATTTTACCTTACATATATTGTCTAGCCTTGATTGCCTGGACTAACTTGGTTAGGCCTAGTGAGACTTAAATGGACTAGGATTGACCTAGTTGACTAGTGTAGTTGACCCAGAGTTGACCAAGTTTGACCTGGACCTAGTTTGACCTTGTCAGTTGACCAGGTTTGACTTAGAGTTGACTTTAACCTAGATTGGCCTAGAAGTCATGTAGATTGCATCATAAACTTCACTTGCCTTATTTTAAACATATTATAACCTGTATTCCTCTGTTTAGGACATTGTGACTCTATTGCAGACATCTGACATTACCCTACTCTTTTCAGAGTACAGGCGAGTACATCTCTGATAGTTCTCTCATTTACTTATCAATTACTGTATTTCAGTTCTAGTTAGTTGTATACGATCTGTTACTACACATATGGAATTTCTCATTATACGACACACATACTTTATCGTCTGCCCCTATTATTTGAATCACCATTCGAACTATTCGAACCACCTATTCGCATCTTCATGTGCTGGTTGGACTTGTATTCGATTGATGTGTCGGATTAGGATTCACTTATATTAGAATGGGCGAGGAAATACTGATTAGACATGTGAACATTCCTACTATTCGAACCACCCCTCTGTGAATGATATTCGAACGATAGCCATCCCACACTTGGCCAGGTGTGCGGTGTGCCGTATTACCCTTAGCCGTTTACATGTCTATCTCAGTATTTTAAAACACACTTGGAGAATTTATTTGAATCATTGTTAGAACATCATGTGAATCAATATTCGTACCACCTTATTCGAATCACCTTATTAGAACAATGATTAGAATCACATTCGACTCATCTTGTTAGACTCACATTGGAGATACACTTGTCTAATTTTCTGTCTGGACTTATATCATTTTATCCTGGTTCAGCTAGTTCTATTTTTACAGTCTTTATTGCTCTGATTCTTCTCTTATTTAGTTACTTACTTTCCTTACACTTTATCTGTCTTCTTACCATCACCTAAATATAAACTCCCATATTCATCAATATAACTGTCTATAACTGCTTTATAGTTCTCTGTCATTTACTTGGGTTTTCTAGATGAGATTATGCTCGTTCCTGTCCTGACTGGACCTGTTAAAATTTACAGATGATTGTCCTGAAGATATTTGTCCTACTCATTATGGACCTGACGAGGATTAGCTACCTTTGGCCTCGACACTCAGGAGATCGGGATCGGGATTTAGTTTAGTAGACTTGCATTTATTTTCATTAGAGCTTGTTGTATAGAATTAAGATTTGAGATTGTTTGAGATTGTTGTTATTATTTCAGTAGTTATTGTTGTCTTCAATTTCTTAATTATATTTCGGTGATATCTTATCGTGCTTAGACTGTGATTGAGTATACCATATTTATACTTGTCCTCCGTTCGGAGTTGATCTTGATGAGTACATTATATACTGCATGAGTTGATGGTTAGTTAGAGACTTAGAACAGCGTTCTACCGCGACACTGCGGCGTAGGCTGGGCGCTGTTACGTACTCGTACCCTCACAGTGGGTGCGGGTCGTGACACGTTTTTAGTGGTGGCTCATGCAGGTCGAGAGTCGCATTAGTGCGATATCGTGGTAGTACGATGACTTAGTTGTACTGCGAGCCTGCGATAGGACTGAGAGATAGGCTTTACCGGAGAGGCACTCAATCACAGTTAGGAAAATTTTTCTTTAAATTATGCCATCTATATATCGTACTGATTTGCCTTCTTGAAATAAATTGTCCTCCTTTGATATATCGATTCCTGCTCAGTATTGACTTTCTTGTTCGATCTGTCTTCAGGATGGTGGAGACACGATCACATCGCTCTGGTGCAGCAGTTGCTGTAGAGGGGACTGCCACCTCTCAGCCAGTTCAGCAGGGTCAGGAGGCTGCAGCTCCTGCCACCTCTACTCATATTGGGACTTCAGCAACAGCAGCAGGGGGTATGCCTCCACCAGCTCGGAGGCAGGACCCAGTCATCCCAGAGATACAGTTCCAGCAGTCGCCGCCTACAGGACACGTGGATGCGACATAGATGTTCGCCTACTTCTAGCAATTTATGGACCGGCAGCAGGCCCGAAGACAAGGGCCTGGAGTTGGCCCTTACGGCAGTCGCAGCTCGACCAGTGGTCCAGCAGCCAAGGATACCGGGGATAGAACAGTTCCAGAAGATGAGGCCCAGAGACTTCCTGGGGACAGAGGGGATTTTATATGCTGACGAGTGGATCGAGCATATAGAGGAGATCTTTCGCCTGGCCCGGATACCGACAGATCTCCAGATAGATGCAGCAGCTAGCCGGATGTGAGATCTTGCTCACACCTAGTATCAGTCAGACCCAGGTGGGGGTAGCTGGACAGACCTGGGAGGAGTTCAAGGGCTTCTTCAAGAAAAAGTTCTTTCTAGATTCAGCGCTCTGAGCCTTGGAGTCGCAGTTCGAGAGCTTAGTTCAGGGGAGCCTGTCAGTGGATGAGTAGCTGGGGAGTTCGGCGCCTCAGCAGATTCGTAGAGGGCTTGAACGAGGCGGCGAAGGCCCAGAGGTTCCGGAAGGGCCTGGTCAAGGAAGTCAAGTCCTTGAAAGGACAATAGAGATGCCACTTTCGAGGAGATTTTGAGGGAGCTTTATTGGCT